>JANTPX010000034.1:189237-201729 GCA_024757885.1 Apantesis nais | reverse complement strand
GATAAACATAATCCTACTTTTGACGCCATCAGATAAGGAAGAAACTTTCGCAAGACTCAATTATTAATAATTTCACAATTCGTCAAAGTTGAAGCTGACTATTTTCATTTTCGCTTTGAACTTTCTACTTACATCGTTCAGTGTAACGGTGGCGCAGTCCACCGTTAGCCCAACAACCAATCATTGCACTCTTATAAAACACTTCTCTAATCGCCGTATTGGATTCCGGCCAAATGAATATTCGTCCAATATAAAATATATATGATTATTTTTATTGTATAATAGAAGTGATTAAACCTATATGTTCTCGCTTTTACACTTCGTGTAACTCAATATGCTCATGCAATATTTTTTACTGATAAAATATGAGAACTTTCTTTCTTTCTTGTTCTTCCCCCCAATAGGAATATATCCTGTCGACATTTACAAACATACACGTCACGGACACAAAGGACACTCAGAACAACAATTTGTGGTTCTCACAAAGTGTTGGCCTGTGTGGGGATCGTACCCACAACACTCAGGCCATTAAATAACGGCGAGATGACCGCTTTAACCACTAGGCCAGCCGTGCAGTCATTAACTATAACGTTATTAATAAAACGGAATGTTATATTTAAATTAAATAGTTATCATTATTACCTTCAAAACCCTTTCATAGACATTTTCAAAATGATTTCCGTTATAATACAAAACGATCTGCGTTCTCATTTAGAATTCAAGAGGAAATACATACTAAGTTAGAGTCTAATGACAATGAACTGGAACTGTTTGCTTGTTTCACTCTCATACTTGCATAAAATAAGTTATTACCACAAAATCTCCAAATAGCTGTACCATAGTATACACGTAATACATTTATCATTATGCGATATATATGCATGTAATACACATATCATGTATATATATATGTGTGTATATTACTTTGTACTGTTTCAAAACACACACTATGAGTAAAATTGAGTATAATCGTACAAAGGGACGTTTATTGACGTAAAATGTCCTATTCATAAAATGTCGCATTCTGCTAAATGAACATTCTGCTAACTACATTTTCTGCGAACTGGACATTCTGCAAAATGAAGGAAACGGATATTGGTTATACGTTACTTTACCGAACATGCAAACAAACATATTATGTGAAATAATAACTAAAAATGCACATTTAACTAGATAAGAATAAGGAAGGTAAAAAGTTTAGACGACAAGAGTAAAACTAGTTAAATTCTTCTTCAAAATTGAATTTGCTCCAGCGCTCAGTAAGTGTGTGTATCTAGTCCAATGGTCTATGCTTTTACAGTATTTCGTTCACGTCTCCATTTCATATCGGCTACCAATCGCTTTTCTAGCTCTACGGCGACTTCACAAACATTGAAACGAATTGAATTTAGAGAACGCTTATTGTGAAACGTCCACAGATTAAATGCTAATACTTAGCACCTCCCTAGTGGCTTGAAACCTTTATTTTCCGTGTGCAGTTTTGATAAGAATAGTGAGACGGTACATTTTGGGTGTGTAGATAGTATCATACTATTCTCATTAACATGTCCAACTAAACTAAACACTGTGATAATTTACTCTAAATTCAATGAATCTCATGATAACATATGACCTAAATGTAAAGCTAACATTAAAATGTGAGAGCATGTTCTACTAATGTATTTGGTATTTTATATTGGCCAAATGCAAGATCAAACAAACCTGTTAAATACTTGAACTACTTTCTAAACAGATTATTTTATGTATTTTTTTAATAGTTTCACTTGTTGCTGCTGATGCAACAAAAAGTCAACTACCTAAAAATATGAAGGCATTTAATAATAGAGCATGTTTTGAGACTTGGGATGTTTTCTTTTTTTCTACACTTTCATTTCTTAATGTGGAGTACCCTTTGGCATAGGCTTCTTCCAACTGCTTCCTTTGCTCTATATCTATCTGCAGCAACTCCTGTCTGGAGTGGTTCCAGGGTTTGGTGAATACATATAAGTAGTTTCACCACGATATGTCTGCTTACAAATATGGTCAATGAGCAACTGTACAGTATCGTCATTGGCTATACTGTAGAAATGTACCATCAAAACTTGGTCTGTTCACCAGCTAAGTGTCACTTGGTGTGTAGTCGCCTTACTTTTACAGTAAATACTATTTTTATATATATAAAAACCCTTTTGACTTTTAAACTACTAAAATCTTAATGAATTTGTCCTTTTTTTTGTGCTTTTGTATTCAATTAATTAAATAAAATTATATTGTGTAAAAGTAAAAGAGGCAATTTCTATTTTTCTTTATGACCATTGCAAATAAAGAAAATCAAATAATGCATGCTGTACGCAAGGCTGTTTCATTAAAGAATAGCACTGCTACTCATTGGATCTTAGACGGCTTCTCTGATAGCCGGCCGTCCACCTAACATTAATCCTCCTCGCTTATGTATAATCCTTTTTTGATAGGATAGAGGAATAGAGTCCATTGAGGTACTAAAAAAAAGCCATACCAGGTTAGAGTAATGTGTACCCTAATATGCGAACGAGAATAGCTCTAAAATAACTGGATTGGAACCAAACCGAATCATACTTTTATAGTCTATCCTCTGATTGACGAAGTCACTAATACAGGCCTATAAATTTATGCTAATATGACACCCTCAACAGAATCCTCTGGAGATACAGTCGAGTGTTTTACCGCTGCATCACATAATAAACAGTGTATAAACATCGATTAAAAATAGACGATAAAGGAATCTATCTACCTACCTATCTTTTAATGATTCTATTGTCTAGAAACTAGCGTCTTCTGAATGAAGTCCAAATTACCTCGATACTAACCAAAATTGAGGTACACGAAAACTAATATTTCCAACGACAATTTCGTTGCCTGCGATTTACCGCCTAAACTTTTTTACAACGCACGCTATTGCCGCCTGAAGGACTCATTATACGAAAGAAATTATTAGCATGAGCTTTTCCCTGATTGTTGATCTCGTTTCCTGTGCTTGCCAAGAGTAATGAGAATGATTGATGTTTATGTTTACTACTCCGCTGTATTGAGCATAAAAGATTGAGTAGAAAAGCATACACAGTCGTTCATTGTTGGGATACTTAGCGATAGAAGTCATTTATCGTTTTTCTTGGGTAAAAGAAGTAGCAGTGCTCTTTGGGAAACGGAGGCAATAGGGAAAAGGGATTGAGCAGGCGTGGTTGTTGAATTGCGAGTTTCTCTGACGTTGTTTGCAATTGTCGTATAGGATTCACTTTTCATCGTAGGTTAGAATTCGATTTAGAAATTATTCATTTCTATACTGATTCAATAGTGCTATGTCGCGCTGATAGTCGCTTAATTCGTGAGACTCCCACTTATCTATTTTTTTTATTTGACGTAAGTGCTTTAATGTTTGATTGGGCACGACCTACAAAGCCCGCAGTAAGCTCGCGCTTTTGTCTTCAATTCGTCATTCATCAACTCGAAAATTTCGAGATCTAAAACCATTGAACTAATAATAGACCATGTCTACCTAACACTGCTTGCATAAAGCAGTGTTAGGTCCATCCACGACGTTAATATTTCGTATTGTTTGTGCAGCCACATTTCCATGCAGGAACTCATATTTGATAAGTTTCCAATTCAATTTGTCTATGACACCAAGAACATGCATAATGTTACAAAAAAACACTAGTTTAAATCCAAATATTTAATTTTATATTAAATTAAAATTCATTTATTTCTATATATATATATCAAATTAAATCTATTTGAATTTTGAATTACGCGTCAGTCCACATATAATTACATCTAAAATTCTGGTTAAAAATTTATCCTTCATATGTAAAGATATATTTATTATATGTTTACAGGTGTGTCAAAATATATGTAATAATTACAAACTGGTGTCAATTATATGTGTTAAGGTCAACCGTATACTCACAGATTAATCTATAACTTCCCTAACTACGTTTAAAATAATTAAATGCTGTTAATTATTAATGCTGGAGCTATTGGAGTGAACATTTAAAGTAATATGTTCGTGAAATCGCCGAGCCTGTACCAGTATTTTGTACTACACAAACCTCTCGGCGAGAAATAATTACTTTAGGATTACAATCATAATCACAAAATAAAGTTTACACTACTTACAAATAAAATTAGTAAGGTGTTGTGTTGGTGTATAAGGTCATTTGTATTTTTTTTAATCTTAGCAAAATTATATTTCCTTAAACCTAAAGCTGATCGAATGCATTAGAACCAGGTACGATTTGAACAGATACTTGACATGAAGAAGAAACATAGGATGGAGATCTAAAGTATTAGACATCTTCGAATTTTTTTTTTTCTGATTCAATTACTTTGCGGGATACCAATAATTTAAATAGAATTCGAGAACACATATAATTTCGTTGTAATGCAGGGAGGCGCACAGGGACGCAGTGGAAACAAAACCGATATACGGTTATTCCCTGACAGCTGAGCTCTTAGGTGATTGTGGCAGAAACTTTTATCGGATGTCGAACGTGAGCGAAATAGCGATTCCCGTGAGCTCACCTGTATACATTGACAAACATGTGCTTTCTAGATGAGCTAAGAATGTAGTCTTTTCCAAGCAAAACACATCAAATTCGCAGTAAGCCGCTTTTTTTGAGCCGTTGTACAAAATTGCAAAATTTTCTACCAACGTCCACAGAGGATTTGGTCATTCAATTAAATTTTGGGAGCGCGATAGCTGTGAAATTAAGCTATAAGCGTTATAATGTTGTTTTCATTTCGATTACTATAACGAGGTTTACTTTTCACGGAAGTTATTGCACTAATTTTATAAAACGGTTTTACGTATTTGAAATTATGCCTTTATTTGACCCTGACGAAGAGAGACTTAGTTTCGCCTTTTTGTTAAATAGACAATATAACAAAATACGTTTTTTCACTATTACTAACAATGTTAATAGGTATGTACTGTGACTTTGAACCTAGTGCTCTAATCTATCTAAAACTACAAAATAAACGAAGATGATAGTATATTAGATTTGTGTTAGATAGTGAGAACTCCAAATTATGTTCTTATATTTTACTTAGTATAGTAAAAATAAAATTATATTGATAGGCAACTACATAATTTTTAAAGCGTTACCGAATTAGGGTGAGAAGAAACAACAGTGGGTACAACACCCCATTTGTTACACCCAAATTGGAGTTCACGCCTGCTTGTTTATTACAAGATAAAAATAAAGAAAAGAAAAATAAACTTTTTAAAGTGACTTCTTAAATTTTGTAGAAGGCGTAAATAACGTGCATTACAAAATAAGTCTTTAGTAGTAAATAAAAATCCACTGAGGAAGTGTCCGACCAATTCTATGCTGATCTTGATGCCCTGTTAAGGACTATACCATCAAGAGAAATTACTATTGTACTAGGCGATTGGAATGCGAAAGTTGGTTGCACAGTAGGTGATCCACTTAATGGGATAGTTGTCGGCAACTATGGTCTCGGAGTGAGAAACGACAGAGGCGAAAAATTTCTTCATTTCTGCGTAGAGAATCAGCTTTCCGTTATGAACACATGGTTCAAAAACCACCCGAGAAGACTGTACACATGGATCTCGCCGAACGGCCACAGGAACCAAATTGACTTTATAGCTATAAAATCCAGATGGCGATCATCAGTAACCAACGCCAAAACACTACCTAGTGCCGACTGTGGCAGTGATCATCAACTAGTGATTGCTGATTTTAGACTTCGTCTAAAAAGTACTCGTCCCAAGGCCACGAAGGCAGTTTTATTGAACAAACCAGCTCTTGAACACTTCCGTCAGACAGTAGACAATAAAATCAAGTCTCTTATATTGGATCCGTTTGACTCTAGCGAAGCTGATTGGAGTACCCTAAAGAGGACTATTTTAGATACCGCCAAAGAGAGTAAGGATCAATATAAAGCTGTTTCGAGGAAAGAGGAATGGATAAGTAAAGACTCGTGGGCTCTGATTGAGGAAAGGAAGGCTTTAAAAAGTAAAGGTCTGGCGACAGACAGTCAGAGAGATCGCTACAATCAATTACATGCTGAAGTACAAAAGTCCACCCGAAGAGATAGAGATGAGCATATCAACAACATCTGCAACGAGATTGAGAGCCATGCTGACAGGGCACAAACGAAAGATCTTTTCCTTAAAGTTAAGCAACTTACCGGTACTTTCACGCCTAAGAGTTATATCATCGATGACAGTAGAGGTAACACCTTAACAGAATTGGATACCGTTTTGGAGAGATGGAGAGACTACTGTCATGAACTCTATAGGGATTAATAGGGACAAATGATTGAAAAAAGATGGAATGATTCTGAGGAAGAATCTCACTTATTGCTTGCCAAGGTGCAAGACGCCATCGAGAAATTGAAACATAAGGCTGTAGGCCCTGACGGCGTGTCGGCAGCGATGCTACAACATCTGGGTGACGAGGGAACCAGAATAATACTCGTACATCAATTATGGAACAAAGTCTATAAAACAGGCCAATGGCCAGACGATTGGGTACAATCCGCGGTTGTCCCTTTACATAAGAAAGGTTCCACGAGGAAGTGTGAAAATTACCGCATATTGTCACTTATGTCTCTTGCAAGCAAAAACCTGCTACGTATAATAAATAACCGTCTTTTACCATTTATAGATCACCAGGTACCGAGTGAACAATCTGGTTTTGTTGCTGGAAAGGTAACTCGCGAACAAATACTGAATGTCCGCGTGCTTATCGAGCAATGCCGCGAGTTTAATATACCACTGGTCTTGTGCTTTATAGATTACGCTAAGGCGTTTGATTGCGTGCAGTGGAGTACGATGTTTGATGTGTTGATTGAGATGGGTATACCAGGGCACCTTGTCTTTCTGATCCAGAATTTATACCTTGATGGCACCAGCTTCGTAAAATTTGAAAACCAGAATTCTATGTCTTTCCACACTGAACGAGGAGTGCGTCAGGGCTGTATTCTGTCTCCGAAATTATTCAACCTTTACGGCGAATTTATAATGAGGAAAGCACTAGAAAGCTGGGGTGCGGCGCTACAGTAGGTGATCACAAAATTACTAATCTAACGTATGCAGACGATAAGACAATAGTTGCGTCGAGTGAGCTGGAGATGGCTACTCTGTTAAAGAAAATTGAAGCGGAGAGAGAACAAAAATTATGGTGGTTGATAGAGCATAATTACTTCAGCCCACCAATATACTCGATGGTTATGAAAAAGTCAGCGAGTTTGTATACCTTGGATCGTTGATCACCAGTGAGGGTAACTGCACTGAAAAAAGAAAAGATCAGGAATGGCAAAAAGTGCTATGGCAAATCTCGACAAAGTGTGCAGAAACCGCAGTATTCGACGTCAAACGAAAGTACGCCTGGTCCGAGCACTCGTATTTTCATTTAAAAACATTCAATGAGTTTGATAGCTTTCAGGCCATAAAAGTACTTTTAAAAAGTCGAAAATAATTACAGTTACTAATAGTAATCACGAAATTAATAGCAAAATTAAAAATTAAAAAACGCACTGTTATATATAAACCAAACTAAAAAGTGGATAATAAATCTTGTGCTTTTTAAGAATTTATTTAAATGATAATCCTGCTCATATCTGTCAATACAATATTTATAACTATTGACACCTATAATATATAATATATGATATATTATATAGATATATTTATATTACACACACTATTATTATACACTATTATTAATTTTAATTTATCAAAATTTAATTCAATTTTTTTTATTGGGTTTTCTATAAAAAGCGTGTTTTTTAGTTTTTTTAAACTATTATTTGCTAACTTTTCTCCCACACGAGATGATTCTCCTTCTCACCACACTAGTTTTATTTATTTTTTACTTTTGATGCTAATGGCAACGCGTCTAGTGCCTTGTCATTGTCATTTGCCGCAGAATGAATGATAATGTCATTATTGTCATATTCTAAGAAAATGTCATTCGTGTTATGAAAATAGTGACTATGACTAATCGTTGCCTACTGACCAAGATTCCAAATAATTATAAAGCCAAATTCACATCTACCAATAGATTATTAAAACACTTATGTTTTTCGAATGTATACACATAATTTTTTTAAATGGATACCTCGCCTATTCGTAAGAATAAAAGTGGATCAATAATTCCTAGTGAAGAAAGAAAAGTAATTTACAATGTTTTTAAGTACTTTAAACTGAGTGACTTTAATATGACTGTGGAGAGTATAGTAATAAAAACAGCTAGTGTTTGCGGCGTGTCCGAAAGTACTGTTTATAAGCTTGTAAAGGAAAAAAAAGAAACTAAGACATTAAAATCGCCAGTAAAAAAAAGAATTCGACTATCAACGGTCGACAAATTAGACACTTTAGACAAATGTACAATTAGGGAAAAAATCCATTCGCTATATTTGAATAACGACTATCCAACATTGGATAAAATTTTGACGCTGTGTGAAGCTGATAAAGATATTTCAACATTTAAACGTACCACACTTCATAAAATACTACCCGAGATTGGATTTGAATTTAGTAAACGTAATAATAGGTCGTTATTAGTCGAAAGGGAAGACATTGTTTTATGGCGACGAAAATATCTTAGACAAATAAAAAAATACAGAGAAGAAAATAAAACCATATACTTTCTTGATGAAACATGGGTGAACGCCGGACATGTTAAAACAAAAGCATGGACTGATTCAATTATTAAAAATAAAAGACATACTTTTCAAGAAAATTTGTCTAGTGATCCTAGAGCTCCTACAGGAAAAGGTAATAGGCTGATCATTCTACACATAGGTAGTGACAAAGGTTTCGTGGAAGATGGTCTACTTGTGTTTGATTCAAAATCAACAAAAGATTATAAGGAGGAGATAGATGGTGAAAGATTCCTAAGGTGGTTCAAAAATATTGTACCTCGACTAGAATCAGGAAGTGTTGTAGTTATGGATAATGCTCCCTATCATTCTGTGAAAGTAGAGAAAATACCGACCACGGCTTGGAATAAACAGGAAATAATAGACTGGCTGCAAAATAATGGCATATCTGTTGATATGAGTTATCTAAAAAAAGAATTACTAAGTGAAGTTGATACTATCGCCCCACAATATAACAAATGTTTAGTGGATGAAGCTGCTAAAGACAACAACATTAGAATTCTCCGACAGCCACCATACCATCGTAAACTAAATCCTATTAAGTTGGTGTGGGCCCATATAAAAAATTATATTGGTGTCAATAACTCAACATTAAAAATTAATGATGTTAAAGAGTTATTGTATGAAGCAATAACATCAATAGATGCTAATCGATGGAGAGAATGCTGTGACGATGTGATACTAGAAGAAAATGTTATGTGGAACTTAGATGAGGTTATGGAACTCGCAGAACAAAACTATTTTTTAATAGATACAAATGCTGATTGCAGTGATACTGATTAATATATAATGACAGAGGCAAAACACAGAACAAAATCACAGAACTGTGATTTATAATTTGATTTTTTCCTATGGAGGTTTATCAAATAGCCGTTTAAGACAGTGTATAAAGACCCTATTTTACCAGTTTAACAGTATATCTAATATCGTTAGCAGTAGGTGTTGATCCAGAGAATTTTTGTTTGTTTGTAAATAATGTAAATGTAAGAAAAATTTAAAAAAGTAGGCATTATCAATAAATAATTTATACGTGTAACATCTTATGAAATATAATATTATAATTAATGATTATATGTAATATAATATTAAAGTTAAAAAAATAGTACAAAATTATCTGGCAGTATTGAAATAATATACCATATAGCACACGACTAAGTGGGCGGCACCCGTCCGTGAAGTACAGTACATTTGTGTGACATTTTAACATAAACAACATAAGATTTCATGCGTCGATCTGTCATCGAGAAAATAAAGAAATGGAAATAGTATGGACTGATTAGGTACTACTGAGAAATGAAAAGGTGAGGTTCATTCAGTATAAGTATACTTAATTTAATTTAGAATGTGTGATATTTTTATAGAGTATACAGTAGTGGGCAAATATGTACATAGTTGTTAGGTAATCAAGCTGCTGCTGCTGCTACAAGTGCTTTAGATGCGTAGCGGGGGGCAAACCTGCTGACCACTGTTAAAAAATGTTAAGGTTATGGGGTTGCGAAGCAGCGGTGGTTGGGGATGTAGTGGTTGAGGCCGCTTATTTCATGAAGAACCGAGACATAGTCTTGCTCAGTCAGTTGTCGTCGTCGAAGCCTATCGCCCCCACCCGATTCTTGTGCTCAGGGACTTTAATGCCTCTTTGGAGGCCTATGGTTCCTGGCGGTCGAATCCGAGGAGAGGGCACTGAAAAGATTCGGCCTAATTGTCCTGAGCTGAGGGGCTGTGACCACGTTCGTGACGGCCAAAATTCGATTGTGGATTTCTCTCTCGCGTGATTTGCCTCTCGCTAGCGTGTCGGGTTTAGGACTGGCGCGTTGTTGTTGGGGAGGAGGCGGGTTCAGATCACTAATATATTTGGTTTGAGGTCTCCACCCCTACAAGTGCCGATATTGGACTCACCATCCGCTTGGTGGCCCATGGTGTTGCCTGACGAGGTGTGCAAACTCTTCGAAACAGTGAGCAAGGAACCTCATCAATCATCTTGTTAGAGTGGGATCGGATCTGGCTGACAACCGGCACGGTTCCGGTCAGGGGCGCTCCACTATGGATGCGATCATGACCCTGGCAGAGGAAGCGGTTTCCTAGGGCGAAGGTGTTAGCAGTGTCCTTATGTATGTGTATGTCCTTAACCTATCCGTTCAACACTCTGGCCTGGAATTGCATTGTGCGCTCGTATATCAGAAAGTGCCTTTTCTACTTCCGCTGCATACTCGGGGTATATTTTTGAAAGTCATAAGTGTGAGGCGCTTGCATCGCCATCGAGCCTTCGTTGAGATATCTGGTACTCGTACTCGATGGCTGGTGGGATTTCGGAGATCATTTCCGAGATGTCTCCAAGTTGGTTAGAGCAGCGAGTGCATTGGCGCGGCTGCTGCTCAACATGAGGGGACCCAATGACTCCAGCAGAGGCTACGCGGAGGTTGTGAGGTCCATGGCCCTTTGAGAGCGAGTACTGGCTATCAGGGTTATAAGGGGGTACCGCACGATTTCCTTTTAGGCGACGAGTCTGCTGTCCGGTACTCTACCGTGGAACCTGGAAGCGAGAGCCCATGTGATAGTATAGAAATAACAGCTTGGCTGGGTCTTCGTGGAAGAATGGAAGGAACAACTTAGGAAACCTAGCGCCTGGTTCGCCGTTGTAGTGGCGGTAAGACCCATAATGAAGGATTGGCTCGATTGGCAATACGGGACTGTCTCATACCGGCTGACGCAGGTGATCACGGGAAGAAGATGCTTCGGAGATCACCTGTGTCTCATACGCAAGGAGCCAACGCCTGAGTGCCAGCACTGCGATGACCGGACCGTAGACATGGCGCTTCATACTCTGTCAGAATGCCCGGCGTGGGTGGAGCAGAGGCGTGCCCTCGTGGTGGCCATCGGAGTAGGAATTCTCATATTCGATACCATAATTGCGGCCATGGAATAGATTGAAAGCGTGTGGAATTCCGCCGTCTCATTCTGCAAGCAAGTTATGCTTGCGAAGGATACCTGGAAGCGGGACCGAAAGAGGTTTAGAAACTCCCAGCTCATCAAGCCCGGGCACGGGCCAGGTACTGCAGACGACTTAGGAACCGGGGGTCACTGAACGACTCTAGCAAAAGCAGGCCAGGGTGGTGGTGAACGTGCTCCGGAGCTATCTACGCCAAAGATGGCCCGAGGTACATCGGAGTACCAGGGATTATCTTTCTAGGGTACCTCTGGTCCCTGGATTACTTGTACTCGAGACACCGATACAGTTCGGGTTCGACATAACCACATATGTAGTTTAGCTATGTTCCTCAGTGTTGCCAAGAGGTTACATTTCTTACATTTTTCATAACTTTTGAACCCCTTGCGTAACATGTAAGTAAGTTTTATATTCGAAGCAATCTCTGTAACGTAAAATAACGAGATTTGTTATACTAGATTACGAACGTATTCAAATTGAACATACGTAAAACTGGGGCATGTAAAAATTTATTTCACATGTGTTCCTTACGCTATGACAAATTAAACATATGGATCAAAACTAATTTGATTGATTTTGCTTGAACGTATGCGCGCACTATTAGCTAGAATAAGAAAAATAGACAGTGTTAATTGATTTATTTTGTTTCGTTGTGTTATTCTTTATTGTCATACAACTGCGAGAAAAGGGCATGAGTGGAGTGCTGCTTATTACATTTATTGTTTGGTAAGTAAGTTTAGCGTTAACTTTTTTTTCAAATTATTGTGATACGAGTGCTTATCCCTACTAATATTATAAATGCGAAAGTATCTCTGTCTGTCTGTCTGTTACGCTTTCACGCCTAAACCACTGAACCGATTTTAATGAAATTTGATATGAAGATAGAACTGAACTTGGGAAAG
>JANTPX010000033.1:191815-203520 GCA_024757885.1 Apantesis nais | reverse complement strand
AGTTTCACATTGTTTGCCATCTGTGCCACTAGGACATCTGTAAAATAGGAATAGTAAGTATTAGATTGATTAGATTTATATGACCTGTAAAAATCTGAATTGTTGCATCACTTGATTAAGTTAAATAAGTATCTAGGCAAGTAATAAGTATTTATAATTATTTAAATATTTCAGATATTTCATACTGATAACATATTATGGTATTTAAATATTTTAGTGTTTGTATATATTAAATTGATTAATAATTTGCACTTAATAACAGCTAATTACTTACACACAGAAGTAATCTTGGAAGAGATCGATACACATGGCGTTGTTTTGACAAGGCCTGTTCATGCAATTGCCGATATCTTTTTCACATCGTTTGCCAGTCCATCCAGGTTGACAGCCACATTTGTAACCACCAATTTCATCTTTACAAGATCCTCCATTGTAACATGGGTCTGAAGCACAGTCGTCGATATTGGTTTCGCACGTCTCCCCTGTAAATCCTTCTCGGCACAAGCATAGGAATTTGTTGTCAAGATCAACGCACTTTTCTGTACCAGCATTGTTACAAGGTTCTGACAAACATTCATTAATGGCAGTTTCACACTGTAGTCCTATATATCCTGGCCGGCAATTACATATAAATCCATCTATTTGGTCCTCGCAAGAAGCACCATTCTGGCATGGATTAGATGAGCAGTCATCAATTGTATGCTGACATCTTTTTCCAGTGTAACCAGCTTCACAAATACAGCGAAAATCATCGACACCATCAATACATCGACCTCCGTTTTCGCAAGGTGAAATAACACATTCATTAATGTTGATGTCACAGGATGGGCCAGTCCAGCCAGGATCACAAATACATTGATGAACGAAAAGTTTATCAACACAAATTCCATGTTTGCAAGGCTCATTTGAGCATAGATCAATCTTTTCATGACAACGTTTGCCTGTAAAACCGGGTGGACACGCGCAAGCGAAGTCATTTACTAAATCTGAACAAGGTGCACCAAGGAGACAAGGTTTTTCAATACAGTCATCAGTATTAATTTCACAAAGTTGTCCTTCCCACCCGGGGAGACATTCGCATTTGAATCGTCCTTGTTGTAGGGCAATGCAGGAAGCACCATTAGAGCACGGGTTTCCATTAGCCGAGCAAGGATCAATCTGGAAAAAGAGTTTTGTTGTTTTTATTTCTATGTGTAATTTATGGTATATTTATTAATCTTTATTAGAAGATGTTGAACCGACTTCAAACAATAGTAACAAAGAGAACCGAAATTAAAAAATAATCACAAATGTAATTGAAAAAACCAAAATAAGTGCGATTCTCAATATTTCAGGTAACATTATAATAGTAATAGATAGTGTTTAGGTGATTGGTCTGGTCAATCTTTATTAATTAACTAAATCTGCAACGTTTCATTACAATTACATTGAATTTTTAATTTTTTATTAAGCTGATATAAAGCTGACATAGACCCTCAGCATTACTTCATGTGATATTTCAAATCGGTTTACAAATAAAAGAGTTTTGAGGTAACAAACATGAAAATATAATCATTGTGTATTTTTTTTTCTAAACGTTTTTTTTAGATTACTAAAACATTGAGTACCTTATGCATATATCTCCATAAGGTACTTAATGTTTAAGTAAGTGCATATATGTTTATAACTCAAGGCAAACACCTAACAAATATCTTAAAAGAATAAAACAAACAAAACATGACTTTATTAATGAAAGAGTTATCCTCTAACTCCTAAAGGTCAAACAACCTTCCATTATCAGCTTAGCAAAATGAGATCAGTACTACTAAATGCAAATACAAGCTAGAGAAAAAAGCTAAAATATGTTGGGCTGTAAAATTAAAGGGTTTCCTTCTATTTCTCTGAAATTCCATCAGAAGATTCTGATTTCTTGTTAAAAGGATCACCTCAGGGTACTTCCAATTACAAAGAGAATTTTGAAAATCGGTCTTCAAATTACCCAAAAAATACAGCTGAATTTAGGTTAAAAATGGGGAAATACGTACTGTTACGTCACAATCGACGCCTGTATATCCAGATCTACATAGGCAGGTGTAGTTGTCATAACCTGGTTCATCTTTACACATAGCCCTTTCAGGACAAGTATCGTTTCTACATTCAGATCTTTCTTCTTGACAGTTAATTCCTCCGTATCCTGTTGGACAAGAGCAGCGGTATCCTTGAGGTAAATCAGTGCAAGTACCACCATTGTAGCAAGGTTGACTTGCGCATTCATCAATATCAATTTCACATCGGCGTCCTGAAAATCCGGCTGGACAGTAACATTGAACTCCGTGTCCCTTAGGTACACACAAACCACCATGTTGGCAAGCACTGTTTGAACATTCAACTGGTAGACATTCTTCTAAACCTGTCGCACCTGATCCAACAGTTTTCATGTTTGTTGGACATTCCATACAGTTTGTTTGTCCAACGAGGTTCTGGTAGAAGTTTCTTGGGCATTGGGAACAGGGCGCTAATCCGGTAGGAGAATAAGTTCCTGGTGCACATTTAGCTCGGCATTTGTCTCTTCCGGGTGCAGCTGGTTGGTAAGTGAATGTGTTCACTGGACATGCTTGACAATCTTTGAAACCTCCTAATGGGGGTTCACTAGTGTAACTATTTCTTGGACATTCTAGACAAGGAACTAAACCGGTAGGGGAATAAGTTCCGTATCCGCAAACGGGTATGCAGTCGTTGATATCTTTGGACCCTTCCTCCCTAGTGAACGTCCCCTGAGGACATTTAAGGCATGATCCTTGGCGAGCCTGGTTCTGGAAGAAACCAAGAGGACACATTGTGCAGGTCTTTTGTTTAGCTTCAGCATAAGTACCAGCAGGACAATGCACTGAAAGTAGAGAAGAAAAATTAAAATCATTTCATATTTAAAAACTGTATTAAAAGAAAAAAGAAATAATATCTATACTTACAGCATCTCGGAACGTCATTTGTGTCCATATTTAATACTTCTCCGACGCTGCAAGTAAATCCTTTCGTTATTGAACTTCTTATTGCTCTAAGCGGTGGACACTGGTTTCCAATAGATGACACGTTCAATACCGGTTCTATTAGTGCACTAGCATATGGCACAGATAAATCAAATATTAAGTTTAAGGTTGAACCACAAAGATCATAAAGCTGTGTCTGTCGAATAGCTGGTGTTATCGCTAAAACGAAGTCCATTTTTACTACATTTTCGTCAAGAAGAATTGGGATTACGTTCACAAAAGTAACGTTTATATTGACATTCACAGCAGAACAACGTTGCGACAGTCTTTCATTTAAGACATTGTCATATTGGGCTACTAGGTCCTTATATTGTGGTAAGCAGGCGTTGGAGACAGCACCGAGGGCACGGTATTGTACAGTAGAGACAACGTGGTATGCGGCTTGTTGAGTATCTGAAATAGGAAAATGGGTATTTTAATATTATTCTATTGTTTTATTGATCAGAATACATTTTCAAGTCTCAAATAGTCACTTACTTTCTGAAACACAATCCGGCACGACAGCTGAAGGTACCCATTGGCGTTTATTCTCGCACACAAATGTTTTTACAGGTTCTCCGTCAGTGAATCTGAAGCCAGGACTACATGTAGCTATGCATTGAATTCCTCTGTCTCCAGGTAGGCAGTTCATAGCACCATGCGCTGGTGGCATAAGTTCCCAGTCTACACAGGGAGTAGCTTGAACTGATACCTAAAATAAATAAATATTATGAATTTCACGTGAGTAATGCCTTAATATTTTCTTAAATTTTTTGTATTATAATATTATCTTACTTGGAAGTTACACTGTGCTCGGTTGCCATTTTTGTCGGAGGCAATAACAGTGACGTTTTCGTATCCGCGGATAGGAATAACAGCCTTTTCTGGAATAAATTTGAGGAAAACTTCCCCTGAAGCATCCGTTGCATTTATTCTTCTTCTTGTTTCATTGAAGTTAACTGCATAACTATCTTGTTTGTCGACCAATTCTATGACATAGCTCTGCGGACAACTAAGCTTCGGTGGGGTGTAGTCTGGTACGGTGATATTAACTTCGCAAATAGCAACGTTTCCATCGAAATCAAAAGCAACGTAACGAACAACCATATTGTGGAACACTTGGAGAGGTGTTTTGAAATGTTGTGGTGTAACCTCCAATCTAGCTATAGCACCAGAATTGTCAATTGCTGTTGGTTCGGTAAAATTTACTGGTAATAAACCACCGTTGACGTCAGTTTGTACAACCACTGGTTGTTGAGGGCAGTTTTGGAATACTGGAGGTTCATTATCTGAAAACAATTTATAATTATTAGTTAATTCGGAAGGGTGATCACGTAAGGGATGATAACACTGAAACAATTCTGTTGATGATCGAATGACCGAAATGACCCTAATGATTTTATCTTACCTTTTAGCAGATATATTCAAATATGTATTATATATATAGGATTAGAGATAAATTATATTTAAAAGCTATATTTATATAACGCCTAAAACAATCCATAAAAAACATTTACACATTATTTATATAACCCGTATACGTACTTCATTACTACCTATAGGTACAGATATTTTTAAATATATTTATATGTGTATTCAAACCTATTTTTTGAATTTTAAAATTCACTAAAATTTAACAGAATATATATTATATTATTTAAACACAGAACGTTATTGTTTGTTAATAAGTAAAAATCGCATATGTGTCTACTTACCTACACAAGGAGAATATCCGTAATCGTAACCTAGTAATGGTTCTACAGACGGCTCGTCACAACCCATGAGTTCAAATTTAAGACAAGCGTTGTCCATAAAGCTTACAATACCCAGTATGACAAATCGAGCTTGTACATATTTAGGCAAGGTGATCATGGCCAGTTCACCATAGTTTCCAGGATCTCTCATCGTAAGATTGAAATTAGGGAAATACACCACATAGTTCTCATTTTCAGCCTGCTTATAGAAGAATCTAATTTCAGTAGGTCTACCAACAATGTCAGAAGTAACTACACCCTTCACAAGGATAGCTTTGACTCGATATACTTTGCCTAAATCTACACTGACATACGTAAAGGCTTCTTGCTTGCCACACCAACCAGTTACTGAATTGAGCCTTATATTTCTAGCTTCGTAATTAGGTCTTTCAGAGGTTGCATTGATTGCAGAGTCCGGTATTCTTCCTGAGGCTAGCCCGAGAGGTCGGATAATTTTGCATTCTGGTTCACGTATACAAGTAATCGGCCTGGGATTGATCAAAATGTATCCTGGTCTGGAGCACCCAAACAGAACTTCCGATCCCTGTTCATAGCTTCTAGCAATCTGGTAACCATCGGCAGGTCTGCCTGGATCTTCACACACAGGTCCTTCGCATCTTAGATCACCGAAGTCCCAAACCCCGTTTGCTAGACATCTGACTACATTGTCGTGTTTACTTGTTTGACCAGCCAGTTTAAAAGTGTTTTGGCAACCAAAAAAGAATGAGCTTTGGTATTTGGTGTCGACATACTGCCCGTACTCGGCGCCAGGTGTAGGCATTGGGATTCCGCAGTCTTTTCTAGGGCATTGTGGTTGAGCTCCAGATAACCAGTAATCAGGCAGACCCTACACAAAAATTTAACAATGTTTGAATAAGTATTGATAAATAAACATATTCTTTTAAAAGTAGGTACCTTATTACGAGTGTACATTTAAAAGTAGCTTACCGGTTTGGGGTCGTATACGCATTGTCTGAATGACGATGTTAGTGTATTTCTTAACTGTTTTCCAGGTGATGTACAAGTAATTGTGACATTGTCCCTGTATGGAACTAGTACACTTTCAGGGTCATCTCGTATGACCTTCAACCCATCGTTTTTGTCATCAGATAAAGTCACACATCGAGCATCTGCAATCAAAAAATGTATAAGTACCTTATACACATGCACATATCATTTTTTTTAGTAATGACATCAAAGCCTGTCTCTCCTACTTACATTGACATTCGGGTGCAGTGCCGTTCCATGTTCCACTTGACGTGCACAAAAGTGAAGAGAATCCAGACATGACAAATCCAAAGTCGCATTGGAACTGAACAATGTCTCCAAAGTGGTAGTTAGTCTTTGTTGATAACAGTTTACCGTTTTCTGGTGGTGTTAATGGTGGGCACATAAGTGGTACACAAGATTTGTTTCTTTGATAGGTGTCACCGTCTCTTTCACCAGTCTCTGAATTTTCTATTGCAAAACCAGCGGTTCCGTTTGTGGAATAAAGTTCATAACCAAGATTGCAAGCGCATGAATAATTACCCGGTCTGTGGAGAAATAGTTGACACTTAGTAAATATGAAAAACACGGCCGGCAAAACATGTTTATGTGTTACACAACTATACTGCTATGAACTTACGTGTTAATACATTTTTGTTCACATCCTCCGTTATTTTCAGCACATTCGTTGATATCTGAGCAATCAAGTCTGGCACATCCCATTACTTCTAGCTTCAGACAAGGTGCACCAACATAGTCTTGGATTTTGAATTTGACGTATTGTGCTTCAATTGGCATCGGCAAATTTAGAACGGATAAAGTTGGTTCTAAAATACGGAATTCAACAGCAGTACCATCAGGGTTGGCATAGTCCTTAAATATATCAGTTAGGTCGTTGGTATATTGAATTCTTATAGCAGAAGTGAAAGCGATGTTGCCATCAGCACGCATAACACTCATTGTTCTGAAACCTCTGATGATAGTAGGTGCACGTAAGTCAATAAGAATCCAGTTAGCACCAGCTTCTAAGTTATCACCGCACCATCCACCTCCGTTGTTTAATCGAACCATCTGAGGAAAATAAAATTGATATTAGTTGTCTCAATAAGCGACTTAGTGTAAATATATTCCTATATATCATACAACATCTTGAAGTTATACTAACTCCTTTAGAATATCCAGATTCCGGTATTGATGTAGTTATCGACTCATCGGGAATAGCGCCATTAATTAATCCCAAGTCTCCTACTGGCCTACAATCTAAACTTGGTGAAAAGCCTGGTCGGCAAGGGCAGTAGAATCCACCCAGAGTGTTTCTACATTGAGTAGAAGCAGAATCACATTGACTACTGGCGCATTCGTTGATATCTTCACAAGTGGGAGGATTATCAAATTCTTGATTTGGTCCACATTTTAGCACACTTGGTCCAAGGAGTTTGTAACCTGAAGTTAATTTAAAAAAAAGATAAGTTTAATAATTAAAATTTAAAAAATATAATAGTTGATAAATGTTAAATATTCAATAGTAAGGGATACTTGACTTTTTAGATATTTCTAGGTTTCCAAGTTTTTTTTTTGTAAATGTATATTATTTAGAAAAAATATATTTATCAGCGTTAATTACCTTTATAGCACTGCACGCGAGCTTCATCTCCAAACATGTAAATTCTTGTTTGGTCAACAATGTATCCGTTCCTGATTTCAGGGAATTTGGGACATATTGCTTTTGAACATGTAGGCACGTCTCCTGACCACGTTCCATTACTCATACAAAGCAGAACAGGTTGTCCAGATCTCACGTAGCCAGGTTCACATTCATATCGAACAATAGTACCGTAACTTCGGCCTCCTCCATTCAATATTGTGACATTGGCGTGCGGAACGTCCGGAAGGGCAACGCATTGTGACGCTGAGGAAGTAAAATCATATAACAGACCGTTGATATTGATTTTTCTTTCATTTTTATAATTTGCAAGATTTACATGTTATAAGATAAACTTACCGAGACAAGTAGGCGTTCTTTCCCATCGTCCATCAGATAGGCAAGATATTTTTTCGATAGGTTGACCAGTCGGAAAAGCAAAACCGGCATAACATTGATATGTAGCGACACCACGGTAAGTTACGTTTGTAGAGCCAATTGAAAAGCCATTGTCAATTTGCGGGACAGGACCACAATAAACCTCTGTAAAGTTAGAATTAAATCGTTAATCCCTAATAACAGATTATCTAGTTAAATCAGCTAAAACAAATTACATATATGGCTAGTTGTAGAATTATTACTAAAATATTAATAATCCTTATTAGGGTGATGTTTGTTTTATAAGCATACTGGGTTTTCATTTATAGGCATACCTTGGCAACTGGGAATGTAAGTTGTTGACCATTGTCCTCCATCTAAACATTTGGTCGTGATGCGGGATTTTCCTGTGGCAAATTCTTGTCCAATAGGACACGAAAATGTTATAACCGTTCCAAAGGCGGTATCTCTGTTTGACGCTAAGGCACCAATACCGGACTGTAAAGGTGGGCAATCTGAAAAACAAATATTACATGATATTTTTAGATATATGGAACCTTTGAAAGCATTTTAAATACCCATTTACTGTGTAAATAATTAATGTTTGGTGTTACCTGCCGAGAATGTCGCCTTCCAACCAATTCCATTATGCAAAGCATCAGACAGAAATCGTATCAACATTTCGCCACTAGAGGCAGTTAGAGTTATTCTGGGTTTTACAGTAAATCCGTTTTCTGAATGTAGTCGCAAACCATTTGTACTAGTTCCATCAAAGACTTGCACCACATCAGTTGGATGAATGCTAAATTCATCGAATTTTAACGAAAGTGGTCCACCATTGGGGTTTTTGATTCTATATAAACATTCTTGATTATTCGGATACTTCTTAAGAGAAAACGCAGGAGATGTTACAGTCCCATTCGATGCGATTATTGTTGCTTTGCAGCCTTGAGAATATCTCATGTTAAATCCTTTTTTGGAATCGCCGAGGCTCGTGCGGAAATACATGTACAAATGGTTGGTTGTTGAAATTACTACTTTCTGGTTTTCCTCACCGGGTCCAGTTAATCTGGCCAGAACGGCACTGGATGGTGTGTTACCATCCTTGACAACAATATAATCTCTATTCATGCCTAATTCCAAATCTTCGATTTCTAATGAAACTATTCTGCCTGGTTGTGCTTCAATAACGTACACACATTCTAAACCACCAGGATAACCATTTGGATAGCCAGGTGAAGTTAATACTTGACCTTGAGGAGTAGCTCTAAGTATACCACCGCAGTTAGAGGATTCAGTTTTCCATGATGCACGAAAACCTTTTCTTTCTACCGATCCATCTGTACTAAATTTAATGATCATGAAATTAGAAGCGGATACGTAAAGTTTGTTCGATAAATCTTGTTTTCCTGATAAAGTTGCTAAATTTACAGATTTGTCTTCAGTTCTGCCACCGACCAGAATTTGAACAGTGTCGAAAGACTTTTCAGTTTCAAAATCTTGGAACTGTAAAACGATGTTTTGACCTTGTGGCCCTTCAAGAGTCCACTTGCATTCGCTGAAAGGGGGATATTTGTGAGGGTAATTTGGACTTTCGACTACGTCACCGCTACTTGCCATGTAGTAGTGACATTCGGAAGCACAGTCCATTTCATCGGAAGCATCTCCACAATCGTCTTGCTTGTCGCATTTGAAGGCTGAGTTTATGCATTTTCCATTAGAACAATGGAAGGTTCCTAAAACAAAAAAAATCATGGCTATTGTTTTATACTAGTAACCTTTACAGTGAGCATTAATTATATTAATTGAGCATGCAGTGACTTGATTAGTTAACAATTGTATATGCTGAATCCTTACCGGCTGGGCAAGCAGTTGCGCGGCACATGAACGGTAGAAGCGTTTCACAGGTGGTAAGCTCCCAAGATTGGCTATCAGATGAGACATGTACATCTACGCATTCACCGTCTTTTGGATTGGGTTGTCGCAGATCCCAGAAACCAGCATACTGAGATACTAAAGCTCCACCAGCCGATTCGAGTGTGTTCGTTCGGAGATCATCAACAGTCGCGAGTCCGAGCCAGTAGTGGTTGTTACTAGGCGACGAAGGCACCATACTAGCTGTCATGTTGTTTTCGCTATAGCTATCTACAACCATTAGTTCGCTTCCGTACCTGTGAAAATAGTACATTGATAATTTGTAATACATAGATTATGGTTTCTTCAAAGCATTTTATAAAAGTAGTCAAATATTACCTTCGACATAATTCTGCCGATTTCTCCCATGAATGCCTGATGTTGAAGAATTTGTAACAGTGTAAGCCTTTCAACTCCCATCCTGAAAGAAAGAAAAGTAGAATATTACAAAACGATCATTTTAAGTTGGTAAATATTCGGTACACTGAATACCATTTAGCAACGAATGTATAATTTGGTTTTGGAAAAGACTGTGGCTGTCATGTTGACTTTGTAGTTTACGAAATGAAACACGTTTGTAAAAGTAAATACAAACGTAAATAAAGGCTTTCTTGATTCAAAGGGCTTTAGAGAGAGTTCACCTTAATTTGGGCACACCTTTTGGGAAAGTTTATTGGACATGTGTAAAAACTATTTGAGATGATATTCAAATAGTTTAATAAGAATTTGACGAAAAATGTAAAATGAGCATTGAAATAAACTACGTATTATTGTTCGTGAATACTAAATTGCTGATTATCTCACTTTTGTTAAGTTAAATACCTATGTCCTCATTGCAAATGTGAAATTATCTGAAGTGATTAATTAATTTAAGGTTACGGATTTAACAAGTATGACGTTGATGATTAATTGAGTTACCTATGAGTTTCTCGAAATTGGAGGTTTGTTTTTAAAGATTTGCTGCTGAGGCTCTTTACTTACATTGAGATTTGTAAAGAATTTTCTAACTTAACCATGATGAACTATTAAGATACAAGATTCTTTAAAAAAAGGTGAACCGATTTCTAAGAATACTAACAAAGACATATCTGCGTAACGTTTTCGAGTGTACAGACGTGATGTTATGTTGTGTGATTGCGTAAACATTGCATATTTATGCGATAGCAGTAATCGCGGTTGATTTTCTGTCATTTTTTGAAGAGTTCTGTTGTCTGTCTTCTAAATCGAAAAGAATTTTGCAAATGCGCCTATATATGACGGAGTTATGCCCGAACATACCTAAAAAAAAAGTACAAATCCGAATTGTTAAATGCGTCCTTTTTGAAGTCGGTTAAAAACAAAACCTTTGAAAGGGTCTTTTAACTTGTGTAATATCATATTAAATACCAACAATCCTACAAATTCATTAAGCTCCTTCTAATATCTGTTGAATATAACATTTTTTTACACGGTGCACATAATTCAGTAGCCGGATATCCGACAATTTTACAACTGACAACTCTCAACCGCGTTCTAAACAGGGACCTCTTAACCTTCGAGGAGTAATGCAGCGTAGAAATGAGATCAGAATGACATCAGCTAACACAACAATAGATCACTTTAATATTGTTCTGTATCAGATCATCGTAAATATTATTCGTTTGTTGTTGTTATAGAACTGAATTTTATCTATGCGGCTTTTGTGAAGTAGCCATATTGGACTTCATTGGGAAATTCCGATGAAAACGACTACTACATGGAATAGTATGTCGGTTTCAAATTTAAAAAGACAAATATCTATGGTATATTTTTTTATAAATAAAAGAGGCTAACACAGACGGGTTCCATAATGGAAAGTGAATGGAGATGGAAGCACATTCTTTTCTTTATGGTTTTTGGTATCGGTTTGGAAATACCGCAGAAGACGTATGTGTTTCGGGGATGAAGGACTAGTTTCGGATCTGATGGGGATCCTTTATTAAGCGTGTACATAGCGGGTTGCTGTCAGATTCTTACAATCCGCTGATGAATAGTGTAGCGCTTAGT
>JANTPX010000032.1:868313-878390 GCA_024757885.1 Apantesis nais | reverse complement strand
TTTAAAATTATCCTATGTCCTTTCCTGTAACTCAAACTATCTCTTTACCAAATCCGATTCAAATTGGTTCAGAAGTTTAATCGTGAAAAGGTGACAGACAGACAGACAGATCCACTTTCGCATTTATAATATTATATATAATATATACATTTTATAAATAACTAAAGTTTCCATAGATGTAAAAAAAACGGTACCTTCGTTTGTCGGTTCAAATTCTAATACAACAATAACACAAGTATACTGACGAAAACGGTATATTTATTCAGAAATTTGATTCCCAAATCATTTATAAAATAATAGTCCCGTCTATTCAGCACAATCGTTCGTGCAAAACAAACATCACAGTGAATCGGAACACCTCTATGCACATAACCCTCGCCAGATGAGTCTCCCCCGGCCAGTGACGTCCCTCCCCCCAACCCGGCTCCTCCGTGGCCCAGGGCGGCGTAATTATACCTCTCGCGACACTCGCCTCCTCGTTATCGTAGGTCCGGTCTTTAGAGCCCACTCCGCCGCGCCAATACTATCCATAAACGGTTGTGTACTGATTCAATTGGGTGTTTAGTTTAATCGACACGTTAATTTGGAATCCTAGCTTCATTGTTTGTGTTCAGAAAGGAATATTCTACTAATATCCTATGCTAATGTCGCCAATTCTTTGCCTAACTTTCAACTCTTTGGCTGACGTCTTGGTCTGGTGGTTTGTGACCTTAACTACCGAGCCAGTTGTCGATTCGATTCCTACACAGGACAAATGATAGTTTAAAGGCACTATTACTGGTGTAAATACCAGAGATGGTCACCATAGCAGATTTTGCCTAATTTAAGGTAAGGTGGCCGTGTGCCGTATTATATATGGACCTATTAATTTTTGAGTTTTCATTGTCATTGTTTTTGGTAATCCTTACATCACAAAATTTAGTAGCTTAACGTTCATTATAAATAATAATTTGATTGTTTTAATTGTGAAAAGAAGCACTTTGCGGAAACCAGTCCACCAGTAGATGGTCCATAATGGTCTCAAAGTTTTATCAAATGTACCAATCTGCAGCAGGCCAGCATAACCCCTCCCATACATGTTACACATCGCCTGTATGTTTCATTAAATGGTGCGTTATCTATGGTAACCAGACTGCTGATAAACAAACTTCTTCTAAATACATACATATCTCAGATAAATAACACCCAGGCACAGAATAAATAATGATACTTATCATACAATTACTTCATGGATAGGAATCGAAACACACTTCTTTTGACTTAGCAATAATTGTAAAAAGCTCGTGAAAATTAATGATTTTTTCCAAAATCAGAAGTGAGTAACAATACTGACGCATAAAGTTGACAAAAAAATCTTTGTGTCTTAATTTGAGAGTCTAAAGCGGGCACAAATCAACTTAACACATAGACTGTCAACGTCAATTTTATCAATAAACGTAACTTCAACTTTCCCCAACCAAGGATCACCGAATCAATTAATCCGGCGGCAGGTGCCTCCCCTCTTCCCCCCACATAATGGGTGGGATGCAATAATTAGGCGCAAGATTAGCCTCCAGCGAGGAAATTAACTTGAAACCCGATGTCTTCCGTCCCTATTTTAGAGGCCCGCAGACAATATGGGCCGCAATTACAGCGGCAGTTAAAGCCAGGTATCCGATTGGTTCCGTCGCACTCTGATTGAAAATATTTCGTGCTCGTTTATTGCATTCTTGGATTTAGGATCTGCAGTGCTTCTTCGTCGATATATCGCTCTTACTCTAGACAATGTGGCATTATATTCCTTTTCCACAGTACGTACTAGTGTTTGAGTCAATTAAGTACACGGTTTTCGATAATTTCGACTGATATTTTACCACAGACGAGTAAGGTAAACAGAGCTATATGTAAACCACGCTGGACTTGAACACCTTATCATGTGCGTTATCCTCATTAATCACAAAAATTAAATATACAAGACGTCTAAGAAACGTATGGTATAACATGGTGCATGTACTGACTTTAATACTGACAATTCCGTAAATATCAGTATCAAAGCCCGTTCTTTAAAAATATGTGTTATTATTGCTATACACATACAGACAACATTTTAACCAATAATTATGTAGCAAGTGACAAAACCAACAAAATAATGAATCCAGTCGTTAATTAACTCGACTATAGAATTCTGAGAAGTCTCCACTGTGTTATGAATACCTGATGGTATCGTGATTGTTTGGTATTTCAATCAACATTAGTTAATAAATGAATCGAGGCGATAGCCTTAACGCGCCATGAACTGTGTTCGTGGGTAAAGTAATCAATAAATAAACAATAAAACCTACAAGGTTCTGGTTTGTTTCATAAATTGGTGCCAGTTTCAGCGGCCTTTATACAAGGTGAAGTACCTTCGATTGTTTAATATTTGATTAAATCATGAGGGGACTGATTCACACACAAAAATAGTTTAGTTACGTTTTTATTAGTCATTACGTTAAACCTAAAATGAAGAAGAAAGAACAAATTGCAAAGAGATACGCCCCTCTTCAGGTATGTATTTATAATTATAATTTTGTTTTTATTAATAAGGTAAAGATGGACTTTAATTTAAGACATTCTGCATGATGCAGAATGATTAAAAATGGTCTACACTACATATTATTATAAACTAAATGCATGCAGAATATTTCAGTCGCAAATACGATGTAACATTGGGTCATGATCTCGAGAACGAAAGGAAATAAGCAAAGACCCAAATACTTATTAAAAGGAGCTGCTGTTCAATCGACTATTTCAAAAAGCGCACCCACTTAATCTAACAACACTTCATGATATCCAACTTATAAAGTAATGTGTCAATGTGAACATAACTTAGTCTGCACAATGAGTGGAATCGCGGATCGCTGCGGGGGGAGCCGGGGGAGCGGTGCGCGAGGGGGTCGGCAGTGCAGCCCGTCGCCATAGCAACCGCCCCCGCCTAATCAATTGCAGAAATATGTACGATCCATTACCGCCGTATCTTGCTCTACTCTACCCCCCCGTGCACATTGTAACTATTTCATCGCGGGGGTAGGAGAAGAGTTTTGAGAGGTCTCGTTGGGCTGGTCGTTTTATACAGGAGAACGCTTGGCGACATTACACACACTCAGACGTGAAGAAAAGATGTATAGGCGGCCGTCGACGTAGGCTACGTCCGACTACGGTCTAACTAGACGTCTGAACTGCCTCCGGTGGAGGCTAATGGCTGTGCGCTCGCGACTTGTTGCTAACTACTCATATTATTTCGCTATAACCTTTTAAAAAGCTTTCATTGATAGTATTTATAGCTTGAGAACGCTTATCGATTACGAACAATGCAATCTTAACCTTAGTAACTTTTTTTATTCTAAACTATGGAACTAACTGTTATATTAGCAGAATCTTTTTTGCACTGAAGATACTATCCTTTAGAGAATCTTATAAGCTTTATAATGTGATGCTACAAGAGGTGACCACATACAGGGGTAGAATCGAAATTTAACGAATCGAAAAGTTTGTAGATTTTCACGGACTATAACGAAATATACTGTTGTACGATCTTCTTTGATATATCGGTATATCATCAACATTAACTGAAGAACACAAGACCAAGGAATTCGATTAAATAAGAAAACCTACTGCAAACTCACGCAGATAAGAAAAATTAAGATTTCTTGAAGGAAATTAAGTTATTTCTAATTTAAGCCGGTATAGAAATATGGAAATGTGGCTTCGCTTTTATAGGTCCTAACATGATGTTACACAGCCTATAACTTTCAACAAATACTGCGTCCTATATAAGAAAGAACTACTCAAGTGTCACTGGTCGTTTCAGACCTTTGTTTATTTAATCAAACAAAACTATTAATTTATTTGCAAAATCACTTCTGACCTTCATATCAGTGAAACGTTCAAAGTTTGAACCGAGAATTAATGAGTTAGTTTATGTGTGAACAGTGTTACAACTGGTAGCCAGTTATCTTCCACTCGGTCGAAGGTACTCACGTCATTCAACAGCTGAGACATAACTCACAGTGTTTTGTACTTCTTAAAGAAATAGTGAAGCGAAACTCGAAATTGCGCACTTTTTGCTCCCGACTAAGCTTTACACAACAAACATAGACAACCTACAATTCTACAATTGTTTTATTTTAAAACGTTAATAACTTTCTTAGTTTTTATGAATAGTGTACCCTAATTCAGTTGCTTTTTTATTAAAATTAATTAAGAACTATATTTTCTATCTTTTTAACATTTTTAATTCATATGGGATCAATCTTAAACAATGCACTCAAAATTAAATTCTTAAAATCGGCGAATTGAGGACCTTTTCCTCTTTAAAATGAGTTAAAAATAATAATGTGACTATGATGTTTTATGTTAAAAATATGGTTATTAAGAATATGGTTTTAGGATGACTTAATTTTTTATGGGCGCTAAAAACCGTGTATCAACAAATTCAACGGAGTGTATACTAACCTCTTATCAGTACTGTAGCACCGTAGCTCATCCCGTAGCTGTAACCGTAGCCTGTCACATCTGGCTGCAGCTACGCCGTAGACCTGAAATGTGTACGGGGCGAGCATTTCACTATTCGTCTATATCATATTATTCAGGAGACCAGGATTTTACAGGAGTTAACATTATAACATTAATATGAGAGGTTGTTGCAACTAGGCATAACTTTATTGATTCACCTATTGATCTAGTGGAATGTGTTTCTGCTAAGACAGAGGTCATGGGTTCGATTCCCGTTCAGGAACCTGAGACCTCAGTAAAGCAGTCACATTCACTACCACTGCACTAATGAGGCAGGCAAAAAAATTTAGAGTAGGTAATTTGGAGATTCCACTACAAAGATTTTGATTGGATCGGATGACAAATTTATAGCATTATCATATGTCATAAAATTATGGACACTGTGGAAGTATAACAAACCTTTTTCTACCCCTACGGGGATAAAAGTCGTGACGGTGTGTGTTACATAACAAACAGGTTCACTTCGATGTGACATGAGATCATGAGGTGTAGGTTTGAATTCCACACAACACTTGTTAGAACACAAAAACTTTGGAAATACATATATCAAAACTCGACCCAACACTTGATATTTCGTTGGCTCATCTCGCGCCAGTAACGCCAACCCTTTATTCTTTACTTTCTATAGGTGTTATTTTACTTTAAGATTTGTACGATTGCATTGCGGATTTGATTCCCATTCAGGACAAACAATATTGTGATGAGCACGATCATTAATTCTGTGTCTGTGTGTAATTTATCTATAACTTGTATGTATAAGTATGTTTATCAGTAGTCTGGTTACAGTAGTACAGCCTCTATCTAGTTTGGGATCAAACGAAAGTGTTTAAAATGGCAAAATCGTAATTATTATTATTCACAAACGACATTCGGTGAAATATTTGCGTTTTTTTTCTCTTCTTAATTGTTCTGTTTAACTTATTAACTCTTTAGCTCAGATATTCGAGCATACAAGATGATAATAATTTGTATGTCCGTACAAACCCGCAGTGCACGCTCAGTGCTACATAACCAACTTCCATGACCGCTGCTCTTTCTCAGTTTATCATAATAAGTATAATAATTATCTGATATAATAATTCTGAACAAGATTTTTTTTCAAGGACGAAACCCATAGAATGGTAATACAAACGTATCCTTTTGTTCTAACAAGCTACAACATATAATAGATTTTATGCGTCAGTATTGTATCAATTAAAGAGATAATACTTACTTACTGCATCCACAAGGTATTAGGATACCAAGCTAAAAGAAAACTAGAATTATTAACTGATATTATACTTGTATTACGAGTATTTATATAATTGTTTAACAGCGTGTCGAGGCAGCGATGTATTACGTCGAAGTCACGATACTGCATCTCTGTAAAGAAGAGATCGATTAAGAATATTGACAACTTATCAATTCTGATTGTCTATTGATAGGCAGTAGCTTCAGGCTTTAAGCGAGAGAATCTAGCCGTAAGGGAGCATAAAAGACAAAGAGGTTTAGCTGGCTCTTCGCCTAAAAAATCTAAACTTTATTTTGAACAATGAAAAATCTCAGGAATTTACTGATACTACGTTAGTAAGATTAAAATTTCATATTAGAGAGGTTCTTCTATGGGGAGTGATGATTGATGATGATCCTTGACAAACCTGTTAACGAATTATTCTCGATGTCTGTTCTTCGCCTGGAGCTCAAGGCTGTTCATGTGATGATGATGTCCTTATTGTAAGTGTTAGTATCTTTGTAACATCTGTGAACAAAAAAAATATTTGACTAGATGTAATGTTTATCATAAATTTAATTCTTAAGTAAAATTGCTTACAGTCTAGACTCTGTGCCGCTCACAAAACAAAACAAAAAAGAATCCGATATCATTGAACTTAAACTCGTATCTGAGGAACCATTTCCCCAGACGTTCATAAGTTAAAACTATACTGTATCATTTTTCTTGTTAGCAATAATTCATTCGACAATAAACACAGAGCCATACAACACCTACAATTAACATAAATATGAGTGCATATGACGGCTCGGGGAGGTCGCTCGGCACTCGGGAGGCTGGAGGGCCTCCTTCCCACCCCACCGCGTATAATTACACCTCCCCGCTGCACTCTCCAGACATTTCTCATAATACTTCGCGATTATTGACAATGCGCCACTAGCGCCACCTGCCGGTGAAGGCTGAGATTAACATTGGTTATAGCCACACTATTAATCGTTTGTTTAATCTGTGGCCGGCGGTGCGCGAAATTAATTATAGTAATTATATTGTGGCTGTGGGCCAACGACTCGCCCGAATGGGCCTAATATGCTTCAATTTTCTAATATTGTAATTGCTACAGCCTTTTATATTTTCTTTAATCAATGTTGTAAGTTAGTACCATTGACTAATCCATAAAACGCTCGCACATTCGCATGAAATGATGGCACAAGTATTCATAGATCACGACCCTCGCGCTCGCCCCTTAAAAATAACTGTAAAAAGGCGAGTGCACTCCATTATATGATTTAAAAATGATATTCAAAATCGCTATTAGGACCAAAACGAGCGTGCCCGCTATTCTATTACCGACCCTTGGTGGAATAAATTCCATCGAAGCGCAATAATAATAAAAAAATGTCGAGAGCTTGTCGCGTGCAAAAGACGTGCGGTCACGCGGTCCTCCCTCGCGTCCCGTCCCGGGCCTCCCGCCCCCCGCCCGGCCCGCGTCTACCCGGCCTTACCCCGCGACCTCCTCGCCAGTGCGCACCCTCACAGCCACCCCCGCACGAATATAATATGCATTATGCGAAATCCGTAACTCTTATGTCGGGTCCGGAGAATACCTTAAACAGGCAATTCATCAAATAATTCTGAACGCTACACTGCAAAACATAAGGTTGAAATTCTGCATGGCAAGCGTGTCGCCTATGTCGTTGCGTAGACGGACGCCGGTGCGGTTTCCTTAGGGCGGGCGAGGCCTGCACTCTCAAGATAACGCCGAGTATTAATCATAGTATTATCGGTCGGCGGTGGCGTCTTTGTTATGACACCGCGTTATTGCAGTTTTTTCTCTATCTACCCTCAAGGAGCCGATAAACGCTTCGAGAGTGAATTTTCCGGGACAGATGTTTTAGTAATGCAGGGAGATACGCATAACGGCACAATAAAACATTCACTATTATGAGTGTGACGTCACACGATAGGGTCACACATCTATTGAGCGATAACATCTGAAACCTTATAAAGTGGCTCATGAATGGCCCAAATCTATATCATTACCAAACCTAATGCTTATAAATCTCATAAGTAGATTTACCAACTTGAAAAGTCCTTTAAGAAATCTCCAAAATGTACAGATAAGCTTTAAAAGTAAAACAAGAGCTTTTTTTACGACTAACCATCCCTTATTATTTTAATCAATGAAAGTCTGTATCAATATAATCACCGACATCATCTCTATAATATTAAACGGAACCCTTAACACTAAATCTGTCTCACTATTCACCGTTAACTCTAAAGCGTATTCCGAAAATCGCAATTTCACAGTGACGCCGAAATTGGCTGCCATTAAACGGCTACAATAGTTCATTCATCGTTCATTCGCTTCCAGTCAGTGGCTTCGGCTGCAGATAGTGAAGTTTTCTAAGAAAATTCTCAATAGGAAGCTGCGATGACTGGCTCAATTGGAGCTTACACATCACCGGGGACGTGGCGCGGAAGGGTCGCGCAACAATTTGTGTATGATTAATGGACGCCTCCGTGGAGAACATGAACGAATCTGGTGAAGCCCACGGGACCACTCTCAGCTGTAAATATCTCGCATACTGTTCCAAGAGGCTACTGAAGAATATTGTGAACTAGAATGTTTTAACACTACACGTGTTAGTAGCTGTAACCATGTTATACTACGTTCTTACTTATCTATAGATCAGTAATTGCTATCAACAAGTCTGTATTAATGTTTATTATGAAATTATCCTTAATAGAATAACAACTTCCTCAAAGAAACATTAATAAACTTAACCTTACGTTAATATGGCTCAATATACATGCGTCACAAAATAATTCCCAGTGTTGCCTACTGATAGTTTTCACGGCTGGAAATGCCAATGGCATCATAAATTGACAATGTTAATTCTAGAGAAAGGTTGGTCTTCTGATCATCAGAAGTGTGAAATCTTAAACCGACTTGGAAACATAGCAAGCTTGATTTAGTTCGCGTTAAGTTGGAACTAAATCCTGGTGATCGCCTCGGTCGGAGCTACTAGTGGGATCGTCAAATAAAACGAAACTGTAGCTTGAACTAAGTTAATGTATTTCAATTAACCTCGATCACGAAAATAATACATCAAACCGGCCCTTATATAGGCAAAGCGGTAGTTGAACCATAACGAGATTCACAAAAATGGCACAGCGCCATCTATCGAGCACAGGTGTAGTTATTTTTAATATTTATGTAATCTCGCTATGGTTGAACTGGTATACGTCGTGAACATACTGAAATCATGAAACGAAAGGAACGAAATAAAATATTCTGTAATGAATCATTTGAACCTATTTTATATAATTTGTTTTTTATTACATTTATTTATTTTTCTTTATTATATTAATTACAAAAGAACAGTTAAAAATATGTAGACATAACAGTTGGCAGTCTCACGGCGATCTCTTCAGTTAACCTTAAAACAGATATTTAAAAAATGCTTATGGTTTATGCTAACTTAGTAATTATACGTAATGCAGTTCATCAGAATACAATATTTTTTCTTTGATTTTATATGCACTGGAAAAAGCTGATTATCATTTTACTTTATGATCATCCCTCGTAAATTACTGAAAAAGCTTTCTGCATAATATTCAATACATATTGAATGTGATGTACGAAAACTAAAAATATAGCTTTCCATTGACGAAAGAGGTTTAGGTGTGAAAGTGTACTAAAAAATACATAGATACTTCCATATTTATAATATGAGTAAGTATGATATTAGAAGTATATATTTCTTACTTTTAAGTGTGACTTGTGACAAATCATTTATTTATTAATACTAAACGTTGTTTACATAAAATGAATGAAAACGTCACAACGTTGTATCACAATGTGCAATACATTGGCACGAATTATAAGTAGACAATGTACCACAAATGTACTAAATATTCGAGAAGAAAAGAAAAGACAATGCCAATGCTGATTATTATTTGTCGGTGGTTAAGTGGTATTGTATGGCAGACAATCACAACTAAGTAAATATTGTTACTTAAATAGACTTTAAAAAATACTTTACATGTATTGTTTTGATCATACGTTATGACCAAGACGTTCACGTTAGTACCTATGTTGAAAATTATTCTAGAAAAATCTACAGGCTGTGCATTATATCAACCATACATCGTGATTTTATAAAAATATACCAATCATTTGTTCTACTTACTCTAATATAGCAATCCCTATATTCATGTATTTTTAAGTTACTTGTATGCTTAGTGTGGCTTAGCTTAGTAGGCTTAGTGTTGTCAGTTGTAAGTGTAAGTTTATATTTTTATAACAATAATCTTACCAAAACTTGTAAATC
>JANTPX010000032.1:808539-826456 GCA_024757885.1 Apantesis nais | reverse complement strand
TAATTGCCTTTTGGAGTAAGGCTTCACCTTTGGGCAAGGATTGTATGATTTTATTGACTTTAGTAAGTTTTTTTTGTACGGAATCTTTTTCGCCGTGAGAGTCAGAACATTGCTGGATCTCGATCTTACAATTACGAATCCAATCATAGAAGTTATCATACGACTCTTTGTATTGAATGTGGGAGTTCACATAATCTTCCAGTTTCTAGAAAGTAAAGTTGATTAGTAAACATGACTTGTAATACTATCTTAAACTTATGTAAAACACAAAATTATTAACTATACATAACATGATACTTACAGCGATCATTTCATTCACAGTTTTTCTAATATCGTCGTATCTCTTTAATGTATCTTCTATACCTTTAGATTTAAGAGACGCGTCTTCTTGCAATTTTTCATTCAGTTTTTTGACAAGGTCACTATGAGAATCGATATCTCTGTTAAAAGTCTTGAACTTCTCAAGTTTGGCTTTCTTTTCAGACAAATCGTTTAACAAGGAGTCGTCTGATTGGATCTTCTGGTCAATGTCATCTAACCATTCAACTAAGAGCTTGTGGATCTAAAATAAGTAAGTTGAAATTATTTAACTTGACACAGAAAGTCGTGTTAAATCATGATTTTATAAGTATAAAAAAAACCTCTTTCTACCAGACTTTTCTTCAAAGAAAATGTTGAGAAGTATGTCATATCTTCGTGAGTTAAATTTTAAATTAGAATCAAGACTTTATAAATAAGGAAGAACTATATATATATTACGTCACTTCCACTCGCACCCTACTATTTGATAAAAATAACAATTAGTATATTTCAATCAGAATTTGTTTCAATACAAATATTTTTTTACCTTAGAAATATCATCAAATTGTGACGCTCTGTTAGTCAGTTTATTTCTAACATCTTGCAGGTCCGCAATAAGCTTATCAAACTCCTGCTTCAAATTATCCGTATCCTCCTGAATCTTAGCTGCTCCAGCCTGTTCCGTATTCATGATTACTTTCTCCTTAAGTTCTAGAAGATACCTTAGTTTATTCTGGCCTTGTTCTAAAGATTGGCGTAACAGTTTCACAGTGTTTAATTTACTGTTAACTTCAGTCAAATTGTTAGGTATTTCAGCGCACTGATTAAGTTTCTCGCGAGTGCGATCCAGCCAATCTTGACATTCACCATAAAGTGCGTTGTGTTGTTGGTGTTCCTAAAATTTTAATTTTGTTATAAAAACTAAACTATTTAATTAAACTATTTTACAGACCACTTCTTGTCTACTGTATAGGTATGTATATTTTGTACTTTTCTTTATTAGACTAATTACTCTTAGTTTTTCACTTTAAGATTCTTTCGGATAAACGTTAAATAATTTGATTTGAATAAATCAAATCTATCAAAACCTAAAATTATTTAGTTATCAACGATAGCTATCCGATCTTTAGTTACATGTTCATTAGAACATTAACCCATTTAATATTTCCTTATGAAAAATCTATGTGTATTGTGTGTCAATCAAAAGCTTTTGTTATTTCGAGATTCATTAGGTACATTAATGTGTGTTTATGTGTTTACTATGTGTTTTATCATACCTGATAATGAAGCTCAAGTCTTTTCATGACTTCCTTAGCTAGGGACAGCAGCGCGTTATACTTGGTGGTCAGCTGAGTAATGCCATTCGAGATCCTGGTGTCTGCACATGTTTCTAGTAAAGTTTGTGCCCGCACATTAAGTTTATCCAGCTCAGCTTGCCAATCGAATAGCATTTGTAAGTGTCCCTGATGACAATTAGAATATATGACTTAACACTAAATACAAATGCATTTATTCTATATCGAACCAAATTACATATTAATTTGATTAAAAACGAATAATAAAAAACTGAGAAATTAGAATATTTTCTAACCTGGAACTCCTCCAGGACGATCTTCTTTTGTTCCAAGTTATTTTGGAGTTTATTAAAGGATTGCACGAGTTTTTCAGTCTTCGACAACCAATCTAAGGCTTCCTTGTACTGCTCCTCATATTCTGTCCACTTGACGATACCACCCTCTATCAGAGCTTTTGTACTGTTCAACTGCTCACTGTTAGATATAAAAATAACATATGAACAGACAAAAAAGTCTACATGTTACAAAATTTAGTCAAAATGATGTTATACTTACACATAAGTATCGTATTCCTCTTGCATAAGAGCCACTTCTTCTTCAATTTCTTCTCTATCTTCATCATCAGCCATACCACAAGAAATCTCGCCCTGTTCAAGAGCCTTTTGCAGTTTAGCTTGACCATTAGGTAGTTCGCTTTCTAACACTTTGAGCTGTGTGATCTTACTACTTAATGATTCCTTGTCACCTGTTGCGTCAGAACACTTTCCTAATCTTTCTTTAGCAGCTCTTATCCATTGGACAAAGTCTGCACCAGCATCAATAAACGCCTGGTGTTGTTCTACCGTTTGCTTCTGCTTGTCATATAACGTTTTAGCTTGCTTAGATAATGTTTCGTACTTGCTAGTGATTTCAGACGCCGGAGCTTGCTGCATAAGTTCTGAAGCCTTAGAAGTTACAGACTGAATCATGGGTTCAAACGAAACTATATCTTGAACAATATTGTTTGTTTGACGGAGTGTAGCTTTCCTCTCGCCAAGGCTAAGACCGGCCGTGAGACCGGCCAGACGGTCCTGCCCTTTTTTAGACTTGGCAACTTTTTGCTCACACACTTCTTGAAGTTTTGCTTCTCTGTCGGAAATCCATTGTTGAAGTTGTGCATAACTAGAACTGTAATCAGCCCACTGGAGTAATGAGGTTTCCAGGTGTACTTTAGCTGTGGTCATCTTTTTAACCAGTCGATCCCATTCGTTCTGAAGTTCTTTAATCTCTGTGTTAATTTTATCTTTACCGTCAGACCTCGTGTTTCTGAGAACTTTCTCTCCGCTGTTTATAGTAGCGTGGACCAAGTTTTGTCCTTCTTCACGACGCTTAAGTAAGTCCTCAATTTGTTCTAGACGTTTCTGAAGCGCCTCTTTACTGCTGTTGCTTCCAGCTTCACTGCCACTGCGAGTTATGTCCCAAGCATCATCAATCCATTTCTTAGTTTTAACATAACTATCATCGTACGTCTGGTGTTGTTCGTAATTTGTTTCAACCTTTTTCAGTACATCATTTGCCATATTTACGAGGACTTGATATCTTGAATTAAGATGACGTAATTGGTTATTTACGTATGTATCTAAGTGTGAGGATAATAGGCCAGCAGCTGAAGTGTTGAATTTGTCGATCTCAACTTTTCCTTTATGGAGCTGGTCAACTATTTCTTTAACCTCATTAACTTGAGCACCCTTTTCCTTAGCTGTGCCAAGAAGTGCCAATTTGTGATTTTTAATAAGAATCTCTTTTTGCTGTAACCAATCTGATAGTCTTTCATATTCATCTTTATATTCCCGCCATTGATTAACAGTATCTTCTAATTTGCTCTTCTGTTGTTTGATTTCGTTGAATAGGTCATCAAAACTTTCTTTTAAGGCTTTCATTTCATTTTTAATGATATTCTGTCCTTCAGGGGAAGTACTAGCAAGAACAACTTCACCAGTATGTTGTAAATGTTCTAACAATAATTCTCCTTGAGCTTGTTTATTGATCAAGGCATCCAGAGGCGCAACTGAATTTTCAATGGCTAGTTTATCACTTAAAGGTTTTGATTTTAAAGATGGTACCTTTTCCCTCGCTCTGCTGAGCCATTGAATCAACTCATCATGAGCTTCCTTGTATAATCTATGATCTTTGTATTGCTCTTCACGATCGGCTAGCAACTTCTTTATCTTGTCGTACAGGCTGTCAAATTTATTTAAAGTTTCTTGAGCTTTGGATGCTGCCTGATTTTGTTGACCACTGGCAATCATTTCAGCTGCTTTAGCTTTCAAAGTATCCACATCAAGACGGTCGCAACGAGCTTTCTCCTCTACTTCTTTGAGTTTCTCTAGCTGCGCTCTCTTATCAGTCATAGATGTTTCAAATGGTGAAAGTTCGGCTAGCATATTCTCTAGATAATTATTACTCTTTTCTATTAATTGTATTTGTTCAAGGAATCCAGCCCATTTTGTTACAGAGTCATCTAACATATTTTTAGTTTCAATCATTCTCGATAACAGTGCAGACCATTGTTCTTGAAGTGCTATCAGAGAGTTATTGATAGCTTCATGGCCAGCAGGCGCAGTATTAGCCATTACATTTTGTGCCAATTCGACAAGAGATTGAACTTTTGTGAAACCTTCATCTTTTGTAAGCAACAAATTCTGGATAAGTACTAATTTAGTTTCTAAGTCATCTTGTGTACAAGAACTCAAATCAGCACAAAAGTCTAATTTGTCTCTTAATTCTTCTATCCACTGAGAGCATTCAGTAACATTACTTGAGAATTCCTGATGAGTTTTTACATATTGCTGCCACCTGTTTGTCAGATCTTTAACCTTTTGCGAAAGAGTTTGGTATTTTATAGACAGATCAGAGATTTGAGATCCACGTGGCCCAAGAACTCCTGTATAAAGATTTTGAGCTTTTTCTGTGATATTGTCTATCTCAAGTTCCTTTGCGCGAACTTCACCCTGTAACTCTTGGAACTTCTTGAACTGTTCTTGCTTTTCTTGTAATGTAGGTTTGAGGTCAACAGCATGGATTTGTGTATCAGTATTTCTGATCCATGCCAAACACTGATCTTTCATGTTCTCGTATTCATTCCATTGTTGAATTTTGGTTTCAAGTGCTTCGATGGTTTTATTAATAAATGAGACAAGACCTTCCCACTCCTGGTGAGAGGCATCAATTTGGTTTCTTATATTTGCTTGTCCGCTACTAATTGTTCCTGGTAATACTTTCTCGCCCAGGGAACGTATTTTATCAATGCGATTTTTCTCCTCGGGGAGATTTAATTGCAGAGATTTAAGTTTTTCACAATTACTGCTCAATGCTACCCGTTCCAGATTCACGTCACCCCAGAGTTGAGCTGTGTTGTGCGTAGCTTCAACCCATTCTTCCAGGTCCTTAACGGCTTTAGTATATTGCGTGTGGTTGTTGACAATCGCTTCATACTGTTCCACAAAGGATTTTGCTCTGGCCAAAATAGTTTCATGTCTTTGTTTAAGTTGATCGATTTCTTTAGCTATAGCCTTATTTACATCAGGTAGACTTAGAGCACGTGATTCTAAATTTGCTATATCTTGTTGATGAGCTATTGCGTCTTGTAAATATGTTCTATAAACATTTAGTTGATTACGTTTTTCATCCAAAGTGGCTTTGAGCTCAATTTCTTTCGGCAGATTTTTCTCAGCAATAGTTAACCATTGTTGAACGGTTTTCAGATTTTCTTCGAATGAAGACCATTTATTTAGTTCTGAATCTAAGTCCCTTTCAGCCTTGGTGATGTTATCATATAGATTATCAATGGCTTGTTGAATTTCATGCAATTGTTGCTCGATGATTTCCTTGCCTTCAGGAGACGTTGAAGGATAAAGTTTCTCTCCTAGTTCAAAAGTGTTATTAACAAGAAGTGTAGCATTACGTCTCTGACTCAGTAAGTCATTAAGGCTTTCCCTTTTAGCACTGATCCCCTCGGGAGTGTTCGACAAGTTTTCGTTGCATTCATTAAACTTATGTTGAGCGGCCTTTAACCAATCAGAGCATTGGTTATATTTCTCTTGATATGCGTTGTGATCATTGACCGCTTGCTCACACTTCTTAACTAGCTCCTTTGCAGTAGACTGAACAGATTGAAATCGTGAAGTCATCTGCTGCAAGTTCATTGTGATTCTCGTATCGTTACAGTTTTCAATTAAATCACTGAACTCATCAGTCAACTTATCGACGTCATTCTCAGTTTTCTTCAGATTAGCCAAGATAGCCTGAAAATTATTTCACTTTAGTAGTATATAAAATTAACATTTAAAGATTATTTTTAAACTGATCTACGACAACTACAATTAGTATCATCATTTAGTTAGACCTCAGGTAGTTGATATATGGTCAGAATTAGAAATACCAATCCCACTAGATTAGTATAAAATAAAATAAAAGTAGGTATGTCTTGAAGTATCCTTAACAAGTACATGTGTCAGTACAAGTATGTATATAATTATGTTAGATTTATATAGATATTATATTCGTGACATTAGATAACTACTGAAAATTAGGCTATGTCCTACAGTGCTGGCGATAAAAGATTTTTCTTTTATCATCTCTTACTTGGTCCAAAGCTTCGCCCAAAACAATGACTGCACTCAAATCATTTTCATGATTATCAATCGCTTTACATATGTCCTGTTTCAAAGTTTATAGTTAAAATAATTTATTTAGAAAATGTGTAAAACAAAATATTTAGAAATGCTTACCTGATATTTGTTGAGTTGGTCCACTTTTTCGTCTAGTGTTGCTTTGGGAGTATATGTCTTGAGACTCATCTCCGTATCAGTTAGCCAGTGTTGGAGACGATCATTAGCACTATCAAATTCAATCCATTGTTGGATTTTATCTTCAATTCCTCGTTTAACATCATGCACTGTAGCTGTAAACTTTTCTAAATCAGCTCTGAGAAGACTGAGTTCTCTGGACATACCATCTTTACCTCTGGGAGAAAGTTTTGCACTGTTTTTCTCGATAAGATCAGAGAGTATCTTCAATTTATTGTTTCCAGTCGGAATGGCATCTAAAAGTTCCTGTATCTTTGTAAGTTTGCCTTGTAAAGCAGCTTTATTGCCAGTATAATCGGAAAGTAAATGCAGACGATCCCAAAGGTGTTTTTGATAATCTTGCAGAGATTTTTGTTGATCAACAAATTGTTGATATATCTCAAAGGTGCTCTCATGTTTATTAATTATTCCTGTTAATCTATTGGTCAGAGCATTGTACCTGTCCCATACTGATTGAATAATTTTAGTTGTTTCATCGCTTTCTTTCTTACCAGAATGAACAGTGGCCGCTACACTTTTAGCTTTTTCTGTAACAGTTTCAATTACTCTCTTGTGTGAATAAATTTCTTGTAATAACGTCTTATTTTTCAGTAGCTTTGATTTAATTTCTTGAGCAGAATTAAGAACTGCTTTCTCCTCAGCATCTACTATCTTTTCCTTCTCATCTAACCAAGACAGTGTCTGCTGAAGTACATCTTGATAACTTGACCACTGTAAAGTCTGGGACTCATATTCTTTTTGCTGTTGTAAAATGGTATCGTTAAGTTTATCCCATCTATCTCTAAGGGCTCTTATTTCCGCACGAATAGTTTCTCTGCCATTTGCAGCAGTTTCAGGCAGTACTTTATCTCCGGCTGACGTTAGATTACCAATTTTGTGTTCACCATTTTCTCTCTCCATTAGAAAGACTTGAAGTTTACTACCCTTGCTTTCAATACTAAGCTTGTCTTCTTTAGTTACCATCTGTGATAATTGTTCTTCAAGAGGTTTCAGCCAGGTATCGAATTCGCTACAAAGTTGAGCATATTTTTTGTGGTCACTCACTAGTTCAGACCAATGGTTAACAATCTCCTTTGAAATAAGATGAAGCTGTTGGTAACGGCTGCTTACTTGAGTCACTAGAGGCTTCAAGCGCTCAACTCCACTAAGTTGAATTAGGCTATGAGATTCGTCGACAAACGAGTCAATTTCTTTTTCTTTTGCATTAATATTATTACGGAGCTCGACATACCTTTTCAGTTGACTTTCTTTTTCATTGAGTGTAGAACAAAGACTTTGGTCACGGCATTTAGATTCCATATCTTTAAGCCACTCAGTTATTGATTCAATAGAAGAGTCAAACTTATTCCAGATTTCTAAGGCATGCTTCAGTTTTTGTTCTGAACTACTAATGCTCCCAACTGCATTTCCTAGTTGATTATGTAGATTGTCAATTTCAGATTTGATAGCAGTATTACCACTTTCTGACGTGCTCTTACTAACATTTGTAAAAACTGCTCTAATTTCATCGAGTTTGCTTGATCCAACTTTTTCAATATCCTTTAAAGATATTGCAGAGTGCAATTTCCTGATAATTTCTGGTTTTTCACCAGTAGCATTCTCAATATCAAGAAGTTTTTCAGATTGAGAGCCAAGCCATTCCTTATACTGTGCAATAAGGCGTACAAGATCTTCATGTCGCCTCACACAGTCTTCCAAATTATCTTGGAGATTCTGAGATTTAGTGACAATATTTTGGAATAACTGTTTTATAGATTGCAAATAGACATTCAAAGAAGCGTCATGTGTCTGGTCTACTAACTGCTGTGCTTTATCGCATACGGATTCAACTAATTGCTGATGAGTCATGATCTCTTGATGCATGATTTTGTGATTCTGCAGTTGAGCTTTCTTCTCTTCTAAAGAAGCTTTGAGTTCAGTATGCCTTTGCATCGCTCTTTCAACATCCTTTAACCATTTAGTTAACTGTTCTTGTGCCAAACTGAAATCGGAAAACTGTAGAAGACACTGATCTAATTTATTGACAGTTTCTTGGAAACTGTCACCAAAGCTGTCCCACAATGTCCTGATTTTTCGAATTTTTTGACGAATTACTTCTCTACCATCAGGACTTGTATGTGTGTACAATTTTTCACCTAGAGTTAAGAAATCTTCAAATGCAGGAGTCTTTTTATTCCTAGTTTCATATAGCTCTTTAGCCTTATTCTGCTTCTCTTGTAAAACTGCATAGTCACCAACAATTTCATTAAGATCTTGCAATTCACCAAGCATCCCCATTAGCCAATTTTCTATATTACTGTATTCATTTTCAAATGCTTGATGCTCTGCGACAAATACTTCGTATTTAGATATAATTTCGTTCACTAAATTGTTTAGGGTGTGATACCTTGTTGCCAATTTTGATGTCTTATTAGTAAGCTCAGATTCAGTTGCCACATTTTGTTTAGTATCAGTCAATGCTGCAAAATCAGCACTTCTAGAAACAAGTTCACTTTGGATCTCCTTGACTTTTTTTAGATGAGCAATTTTAGTATCAAGATTACTCTTGAGACTCTGATCTCTAACCTGATTTTCTTTGATTTTTAACCATTCTTCCAGTTCATCTAACGTCTTCTGACTTTCAGTCCATTGGTTTAGTATGTCTCTAAGTTTCTTATCTTGGTCCTTACATTGTAACGTTAATTGGTTCAGTGATGTTTTAAGTTGCTCATACTCACTAATGAGTACAGGGTGTCCATTAGGGCTAGTTGTTTCGACGACTTTATCTAATTGTGATTTAAGGCCGCTAAGGGCATTTTGAATATCTTTCGATTTAGATGAAACTTTTTCAACAGCTATAATTTTAGCATCAACATCGTCTTTTTGCGTAACTACTGCATAATTGAGCATACTGTTTTCGGCAACTATATTATTGAGGCGATCACGGACATCTTCAAACATTTGAACGTATTTTTCATGCACTATAACGTTAGACTCGCATGCAGAAATGCGCTTTTCAAGTTCCTTGGACATATTTCTATATCTATCGATAGTCTTTGAGAGACTCTTTTCAGCATCTTCATCTGGCATGAGTTTGATTTTCTCCGATAATTGAGATAACATTGATTGATGCAATTCAACTTCTTGGTGTAAAATTTTATTGGCATGAAGTTGTCCCTTCTTTTCGGGCAATGTGGGACACAACTTGAAATCTCCAAGTTCTTGTTCTTTGTCACTGATCCATTTTTGAACTTGGTTAAACGTGTCGTCGAAAGATGATCTTTTGTTAATAGTTGTCTCAATGTCTTTAATTACATTATTCAGAGAATCAACTGAGTCCTCAAAGTAGTCTCTCAAAGCTCTTAGTTCGTTCCTAATATATTCACGCCCTTCAGGTGTGATACCACTGAACAAAGCTTCACCAGACTCAATGGCATTATTGAGCAACCTTTGACCTACTTCCTTGTTTTCATTGAGTCTTTTAACCTGTTCTAAATCAGCTGGAGTAGGCTTAGCGTGTTTACTTAGAACAGCTAAATCTTGAATCCTACCATTGGGATCTTGTAGCCAGTTTTTGAATTCAGATATTGATTTATCATATTTACCTTTATTATTTTTTAGCTCTTTAAGTCTGTTGAGATGACTATCCATGAATTTATTAACAGTTTGATATCTAGTCGATAGGTGATTTATATGTTGTAAGACACGAGAGTCTGGATTACGAGACAAAATTTTTTCTCCAATGGCATTCAAATTGTTCACTTCACCACTATAATTTTTAACTTCTTGATTGAGAATTTCAACCTCGGCGATTTTGTTATCTATTTCATCTAAGCTGAGTAGATTCGCAGCTTCAGTCCTTACCCTATTTTCTTTTGTTTTTAACCATTCTGACACGTTATCTAGCAATACTTCGTATTCTTGCCAGGCATCAATGTTCTCCTTTAGTCTACCTTTGATTTCTTCATAATTAGCCATCAAAACGTCCAGATTTTTTTGTGCTTTTTCTGTTTGTAAAGCAGCTTCCTTAGCAGATGCAGGTTCTGCTACTATTTTTAGTATATCTCGAGCTTCTTTCAATTCTACAACTTTAGCTTTACAGTCCGCAATGCCGTTTTCGACATCAACTAAAGCAGCATTTTTTACTTCTAAATTATATTTATCACTAGTAACATCAGGAACACACCATCTCGTTTTATCATCTAATATTTTCAAATTTCTATTAAACATTGCTAACTTATCAGTAAATAGTTTTTGTAAAAATGTTAGTAGAGTTATTTCAGTTTTGTTGGCGTGGACAAGTACACTTTCAAATCTCTTTTGTAATGTGCTAAGTTCTTTAGGAACTAAAGATTCATAAAATCCTGGATAATTCTCGTTCATCTCAGAGACATTTTCAGACAAATTATCGATCTCATCACTCAAGTTTTGCAATTCAACTTTACAAGCCTGACATTTTTTAAGACGATCTAAGATTTTTGCATTATCGCCTGTCATATCATCACACTTTATAACATCGTCACGGATTTTACTTATGTGATCTGAGAGACTTTTGATTTTATCCTTAAGCTTATTTTCTTTTGAACCCAGAGACGAAACAGCGCTTTCTAAGTTGTCTGCTAATGATTGAAGAGCCGCAAACTCACTATCTAAATAATCAATGGTTGAAGAAATTTGCCCCATTGGAATATTTTTATTTAAATTACTGATTTGCTCGCACTTGGCTGTAATGCTGTTCTTAAGACCCGTGTATATAGGAAGTTCTTCTTTGTATTTATTAAGATGACTTTGGCCAAACCTAATTTCTAAATTGTCACAAGCATTAGCAAGGTTCTGTCCAGTCTCGCTTAACCAAGTAAGGACTTGATTCTTGGTGTCATCAATTTGCCTCCAAACAATAAGTTGGGATTCAAGATCCTGTATTCTCTTAATGACAGCGTCATTTGTTTTTTCCCACTGTGTTTGTGAGTTTAGGAATGCTTCTTCTAACGGGCTAGTGTCAAACCCTCCTAATGTCGATGTCTGTTTGAGAATGGATTGTTTAATGACGTCCATTTGATCTAATAAACCCTTGGATCGTTTTAAAATTTCATATGATTTTTTCACTTTATCCAAAGACTGTGCAGTTTGCATATAATCGTTTGGAGCATCTTTACAATCGTTGAAAAGTTGCTCAGCTCTGTTCATTTCTCTATCAAATGCTATTGTAAAGTTTTTAAGTTCTTGTAATGTTGAAGATAGTAAAATGTATTTATTCTTTGTATCACGCACAGTATTAACAATTTGGTCCCAATTATTGTCCGCAGCAGACAAAGCATTTTGTATTGTTCCCATGTTCGGTTGATCTTCTCTCATTAAATGAAGTCCTTCTTCACGTAATTCTTTTCTTATAGGCTGTTTATTTTTCATTTCAGCGTCAATTTGATCTAATTTTTCTGTCATATCTTGAATCGTAGCTTCCGTTAAAGGGACAGTTTTCTGAGACATTTCATTAAGCATGGATTGCACATTATGTAAAACTTCAGTCAATGCATTATGCTGTAGATTAAATTTATCCCATCTAGCTCCAACTTTCTGTACTAAATCTCTCTTATTTGTTACCGAGTTCAACAATGTTTCTGCCTTCAATTCAATTTCTTTTACGAGGCTTGTTGGAGACATTATACGCCCGGTGTTTTGGTCTGATACTTTTACTTTTGAGGGCCCGTCTAATAAGGCTACATTACTCTTCCATTCAGGTACTTTTGTAATTATATTCATCAATTCTTGTCTTAGAACTTCATAACTTTCGGGTGTTAATTTAGGACCTTCGATCTGATATTGAATATGGTTAAGTTGCTGCTTAGAGTCCTCATACCAGTTCAAAAGATCTGACCACTTTTGTAAAATCCCCTTGTTTTGTTGAATATTATTTTCAATTATTTGATAATGCTGGGCAATATTGGAGTATGTATCACTTAATGAACGCGATTCATCTGGATGGGATGTGAGAGTCATATTCTTAATTTCATTATAAATGTCTGTAAATTCTGGAGCTTTAGCCGCATGCTCTTGTAGTAGTTCATGCATTGACTGAAGGGTTGGTTCAACCTTTTCAGCACCAATTTGATCGTAACTTTCTGTTTTTCTCTTAAAGTCATTGATCCAGTTATCAAAATTGTGTAATTTTGTTAAGAATTCTTGCCGTACAATTATTTTATCAGAAAGTTCATTGACTCTAGATCTCACAGTTTCAGCTAAATTGTTTGTTCGTTGCTTAATATCAGAAACTTTCTGTTTAATTAAGTTCGCTCCTTCAGGTTGAACATTATGACAAATGTTATCACAAGTCTGCGAAAGACTGATAATTTTAGCTTGCTGTTGTGATATTTCGTTACCAAAGGATTTAAGTTTATTTAACTCTCTATCTAATTTTTCTACTTGTGGTGATTCTATTATGATGTTTTTACTACTCAGTAATTTTTCGCCATCTTCAATCCAGGCTTCTAATTTCTCAGCTTCGCGTTCAAAGTTTTCCCAGTTAGTAACTAGTTTATCTAGTTTGTTATTCCATTGGTCAGCTTGATCGTGAACAACCGCCCATCTAGAATGGATAGCATCAACTTCATCAGGAGCACTAGTCTTTCCTGATAGCTGATGACTAACACTAGACAAAATTTGTAAATTCATTAACTGTTTATCACAATCAGTTATTAAAGCTCTCGACTGCTGTTGTAATTGTTGTGCTTCAGGTAACGAGCTGGGTTTTGGCACATTGCCCAATTTAATTTCAGCTTCTTCAATCCAGGGTTTAATTTCCGCAACACCTTTTTGATACTTTTGCCAACTTGCCAAGTCATGTTCTACCACTTTAGTTTGGTGTTCTGTAGATCTTTGAAGGTCAGCCATCATTTTTTCTAATAAAGCAACTTCACCTTTGAGTCTATTTGCATCTTGAACACGATGTTCGACTGCCAATTTCGTTCCTTGATCAGCCACTCCGCGCACAGTTTCTAGTTTCTCAGCAATTATTTTTTGTAATGATTGAGATTTTAGCACTCTTTCTTCAGGAGTAATATTTTCAGAGCGAATCTGTGAGATCAACGAAGGACTTTCTTGTTTTATCCATTGTCTTACATGTTCTAATTTTTGTTCAATCTTCACCCATTCGGTGTTAAACTTCTCCAAATGTTCCACTTTAGAGTCGACTTCATCATGGACTTTATCTAATTTACGTTCAATAACTTCAAGATCTTTCTCAATAATAGGTTTAGGTTTGTTAGCCGTGAGAGTACGTAGTTCAGAATATGCCTTTTGTAGCTGTGGCAATTTTTCGGTTTGAGCCTTTTCGATATCAGACTTAATTATTTTTGATTCATGCAGTTCACGACCGATATTTGTGACTCCAATGTCAAGGCCTGGATGTTGGATGTAGCCTTCAATTTTGTCAAGGTCGGATAGTAGTTCTTCCTTTTGGTATTCATAGTTGGACCACACTTTTTGTGTGTCACGAAGTTTGTGAAGACGGTCTGTAGAAGTTTCGTAAGCGTTGTTCCATCCGGTTTCTAGGTTCCTAACATCTTCTCTTACAAATGCAGGTGCATTGGCGTCTTTAATAAGTTCCTTTCCACGTTGCAACATTGACATAACTGAAGATCTGTGGCGGTCCAGTTTTTGGACGGCCGCCTGTTGTTCGAGGACTAGTTGTTCAACATGTTGCAGTGACTGAGGCTCGGGCTCAACCATGGCCTGTTCCTTAGCACTTTCTAATACACAGATGACTTCGTGCACCTCTCTGCGGTATGTATAGCAACGTGTGTATGTCTCAGTCTTGATCATTGTGATTTCAATAGTGGGAATTAGGTTTTTGTATCTGGCAATTAAGTTTTCCAATTTAATTTGTTCCTCCTGAGCTTCCAGCTCAGGACAGTGATTTGTGAGCATGTCCAAAGTTTGTACCAGCCATTTCATGTCTTCTCGTTTCTTATCGGCTTCGCGGCAGATGTTCTATAAATGGATATAAATTATATAATACACATGTAAGAAGCCTATAAATTTACGATCTTAAGAATCACGAAGATCTTATAACATTGTTTTTTTTTTTATAGAACCTTACAGAAACCGTTATTTTTAAGAAAAATGGGTTCAGGCAAGGCAACTGTGACGGTTGGAATATATATATTGTAACTTAAGTTCTATTGTTAGTATAAATAAAAATTACTATTCTAAGTACTTAGTTTCGACTACCCTCACTGACGTCACTGTGCTAATCGGCAACAGCTAGCAAGAGCCAGTCGAAACGTCTTGTAATCTAAATCTAATTGTGTACGTATCCTAACAATCGCTTTTAATATAAAATAAAAAAATAACAGAAAAATTATCTTATTTAGATGTCTCTTAGATACTTTGAATACCACGAAACAGAGAATACAAACAGGCTTAAACAATATTTACCATCAGTTCCTTTAACTATTTGAATCCAATGAAAGCATCGAAGAAAAACAAAGCATTAACAACTTTTTCAATTGATTTTTTTTAATGAAAATTAAAATATCAAAGGCACTTACCTGGAATATAGTTTTTTCTCTCTCAAACGCCTCCGCTGAATCAACTTCCCTGACAATACTATCCATGGTCTGGTCTACGTGGTCCATCCATCGTTCCATTTCCCGGAACTTTTCTCTATATGCGTCCCATTTCGCCGGGATCCTTTGCAACTGTTGCCTGAAGTGCTCTACCCTCTGGACTGTACTCTCCCACGCCTGTTCACACTTAAGGACACTTTCTTCCAAAGTGGTGTCGTTGGTTTGTTGTGTGTAGCTGGTGGCGATTTTCTTTAAGTTCTGCAGGCAGTGTTCCACCTGCATGATTTTGCCTTGGTTGCGGAAGTACTCCTCGTTTCTAATTAGAATGCCGTCGGCGTCGTCGCTTTGGTTGTATGCCTGATAAAATTACATTAATATAATTAGAACTAAACAAATTTATTGTAAAGCCAAAAAGCAGACGGGTCACCTAATCTATCAATCGGCATCTAATGCCTACTTATGAACATTTCTCTCACTTTATTATAATCTATGGGAGGGGTTTTATGAAAATGGGCGTAAGTGTGTAACAGAAAGCCACCGAAGTAGGTACGTACTATTTGATTTGAAGAATGAGCGCTCAGGGTGCTAGATGACAGATGCTGTAAATCATTTATGACTACTATAAGGTTCACTCTTAGCACATAAATAAAGATGAGTTGCAGATAAGTAGACGTGACAATCGCTCTCTCTTGTCGCTCACGATGATCTCTTACAGACAATCCTTACGGATATTGGACATTGATTTTTTTGGGTAGTTTAGATTTATACACGTCACACATTATAAAATAAAAACCATCAAATCTATTCACATTACACGTTTATAAATACACATATGTAGACCCTGTATACATATATGTAGACCCTTCAGCTGCCATCTACCGACAACTTTTTTTCTTTTCTCTCAGTTTTAGTTTTGTTACATTAGATTTTCTATAATAATATATTACAGTATCAACCTATCTTTTAATTTCATTTACATTAAGTCAACAGAATTCTTTATTTTTATAAATTCCAAGACTCAATAATGAATATAAAATAAGTGTGTAATATACCATTTAAAATATTCTCGACATTTACGGACGGTATTAATTAAATTTAAACTAATGGAATACGAATAGATTACAATCATGGAGAGCACTATATGAGCGGTTTGAATGCTGTACCTACCTGTTCTTCATAAGCGATCTCCTTCTCTATATCCTTAATGGTGTGATGGAACACCTGCTCGTCGAGCCTGAACTCCAGCCGCATGAGGTGCGGAGGAGCCCTGTCTAGGAGTGAGCGCCATCGCTGCTGTAGCTGTTCCACTGTCTGAACTATGCGGGGACGGTCTTCTTCGGATACCAACTGTAATAAATAACAAGGTACATTAGAATGCCTGAATTGGTTGCGTTACGTAATTGGTGAAACGAGAACGACTGGCTAGAAAGTACGTTTTATTCAAACGGGAACTTTGTAAACAGTTATGAGAAATTTTTCACCTCGATAAGCTCCCTTCCTGACCGCACCAGTTCCGAAACTGCCCTCTCATCAGCTCCCTGGAAGAACCTCTTGTGAAAGTCAACTGCTTGCTTAGAGTCTACCCTATTGTCTGCCAGCAACGCTTCAGCCCTTGAAGCCCATTCTTCAACGGCACGTTTCTTGGTCTCAAATTCCTCCCATGCTCGGACCAGACGCTGAAGTTCAGCTTCGCGACGTGTAGCTTCAGACGATACATGGGCAAATCTAAAAACAAAAAAAATGTTTAAAATACGTCGTTCATTGACATCTACGACACGAGAGTCACAAGTGCCTTGTAAAATTTTAGAGGAGGGGGCAAGATATAGGGGAAAGAGGGTGTTTGTCTCTGGTAGCCTTACTCAATCAGTGAAAAGCAAAAAAAGAATTACTGAATACCGGTTTTCTGTGCGTAAGTATTATTACTCCGATCGAGCCGGATAATCTAATATGTGTAAGATCCTAATATATCCAATGATATTTTAAGGAAAATACATTATATTCATACTGCACGCACAAATATTTATTTCGTTAATCTATTAATGTATTTTAGGAAAAAATATAAGCTACGAATGGGATAGGAAATAAATAAAGCATAGGAACGAAAGAGACAGCTATCAGTAATCAGTACAGTGATGAATAATATTATGAAATATTTCATTATCACTTTTTGTGGTCCTAATTAGGATCTTCACGTTTTGTTCGTTGGTGGCGTATCTATCTCTTGTATGTATATTTAAAATCTACTTAATTCATTTTTTAAACTTTACAGCAGCGTGTATTCTTATAAAAAATGCATCTTTTTAAACCATTATGTACAAAAAATAAACCACTTGCCTCTCGTTAATTTCTCTCATCAGCCTGACTTGCTCGGTGACGTCAGCACTCCTGTCAGCGTCAGCCGACTTCACAATGTTCTGGAACACTTTGTTCTTGCTCTCCAACATGGACCTGTAGTAGGTAGTGCGAGAGAAGAAGGTTCGGTGGATCTCGTAGCGTTCTTCAATGACTTCCCTGTAAAAGTAAAAACAAGTTTAAAAGAAACATTACTAAGGAGATCAGTAAAAGCACAATCATTTCTTAATGTTTACACAACATTTTTTAATACATCAGTATAGGTGCTTAAGAGTAATTAATGGATTGCGAAAATTGCATACATTTTTAATATGATCCTAATCTTTTAACAGATATAAATAAACATTAGTACCATTTATCATATATGTTAATGTTTTTATATTCAGTATCCCGACGCTTTAAGAAACGGCGAATATCAGGAAGAACTCTAACATGCCCCTTTTCTGTAAATTTTATTTGGTAAACACTTATCATAAAAGCCATCAGCATATTAAATTAATTGGATGAATGAGAAGATTAGTACTACGTTATGACTGACCTTCTCGTCTCTCCGATGGTCCTCAGGGTATCCTCAGCCTTG
>JANTPX010000032.1:796155-808439 GCA_024757885.1 Apantesis nais | reverse complement strand
TTGGTTCATTATTACCTGTAAATTGAAAACATTTCTCATTCTAAGTACTTAAATGTAACCGCTCGTGGACGTGCAGAGGTAATTTTAAGAGGCCCAAAATCGTGCTTTAAGCTTTTAAAATAAAAACAAGTCATTGACCTAGTAAATAAACGCCCCCACAACAATAAAACTAATACAGCCAATAGTGATCAAAACATCAAAAACTGCGCATGCAATATTTTTGAAAAAAAGTGCTTTAAAAAAGATCATGAATTAGATTCCAAAAATAGAGAAAATATATAGCATAGGTAGTTTTAGAACGGGCATAATTCATAAGCAGCAGTTGCAGTTGAGTGCAGAAAATTTGTAAATTATTTTACGTAGAAAGATCTAAATGAAACGAAAAAAAACAAAAGCTTATAGCTATGGTTTGCAATATGCGAAAAAATAGGATTAGTGCATGTGCTTAGAAATAAAATGATAGCGTGGTAAGTAGAGCAGCCAATTGATAAATAACAGTATTAATCTATTTATCTACCTCTTTGATTCCTCCAGTAAAATGTTTTAACATAAAATTGAAAATAAATCAATTACATGTCTCCCGATATGAATCAAACCTGAAACCATTACAATTTCATATCCTAATAAAAATATATGTAATGGGTAGTAGTTGAACAATCTAAGGACGACTTATCTCATTCGTACCCAGATTTTGGTTGCGTTACAACTTACATAGAAAAATCTAGAAAAATTTAAACGCGCGATTGTGTCGCAGTGGGACTCGAACCCACGACCTTCCGATTGCTGAACAATTAACACGATTGCGCAAAGACACGTGCTCCAGTATCGACTATGGTAGCGTCACTAACGTCGACTTACCTGCTCTCAAGCCGCCCGCGCGCCCCGCCGCTGGAGGTCGAAATCGGCCTCAACCCGCACCTTATTCAATAATTTTGTGATCAGTGCGTTTGAGGCGTATTTCGACCTCAAATATTTTTTTTACAATATTGAGTCAATGCTTCGCAGACATAAAGAAAGCTATATTTGTCTTTGTCATACCTCATACGGTTGAGTGTAAACAGCCGCCGCACTAGAGAGAAAACACAGTTTTACGCGCCGCACCAGCGTAAAGTCTACCATGAGGCTGAATCAACCTCAAGCCGCAGTGAACGTGTTAAAATAATATATTCACGCCTACCTGCGTCTGTGTGATTTGTCGGATGTGTAAAAATTATGAATAAATACTATTACTTACAATAATATAATATTTGTTTATTTAGAGTATGTTGAATTATATATAAATTTAAATTGTAATATTGTATAAATGTATAAATATTGTTTATGTGTATGTATAAATATTGTTTATGGTGATAAATAGATACTGTATGTTTGTATGTCACCTACATATTTATTGTTAAAAAGCGTGGGGTGCTTTGTGTTATATTTTAATCGATTTAAAAAAAAGGTAAATTTGCTAAACTAGACCAGACTCTCTACAAGACCGAACACAAAATTAAATATAAGAAGTGTTTAAAATACTTCAATGATTCCGAATGCATGTGAATGCCGATCTTGAGACCCTTTTCATATTTATCTTCCCTTTCTTTATGTGTTCCAAGGTTATCTTCTGTAAAAATATTGCTGAGGCTGCAGAAGTAACTGTTTAGGTTTATGTACTGATGACTCATTGCTGTGGTGAGACAGGTAACTACAGTATATACAGAGATGCTATGGATGATACATATCCACCAGAAGATATAGAATATGCCTCGATATACGTTGCTGATTGTGGAGTCGTCTTTACTGTCGGGTATCACTGTGATTACTGCATTAAACGGTTCACCTGGAAGGATATTTTTGTCAGAATAAACCCAAATGAATGGACTAGGTAATACAGAAAATGTTTTGGCGCTATTTATGTACATGTATTAGGCTCTCAAGGAATAATGAGTTGTCGGCTTGTAAGTGGCCTTATCGGATATGAGGATTTTGGACCATGGTGGCTTAGATTATAGAATGTCAGCACTGATCCGTATGATTTCTTGTTTCGGGATCCCTCTTATTTCTGGTGCAGGTGGCACACCGTGTGGTAGTCGATTCGATATCGATACACCGCCCTACCGCAAACCCCGGTGAGGTGACAGCCCAAATTGAGATTCCACGCGTAAAAAAGGGGGCAGTCAGTGCTAAAAGGCTGTGCCTGGTTATATTATAATAAATATGAAGAAGTAATTAAATATAACTGTTTCTAGGCTATCTATTCGGCTCTCCATTGGTTTACATACGAGAAACATTTATACAGAAATAATATAACAAATGTTGTGTAATGTTGTGTAAACAAGGATTACCAACCTGTACTTATGGTGCTCACAACAGCTTGCAACGTCATCAATACAACCGTCGAAATACAATTAGCCGCAAGAGCTGCAGAAAAGATTTTTGACTTCTTTATCATTAGCTCCTCGACTTCTAAGTCATTGTACACCTTCTTCAGTCCTATTCCTAGTTTATATATAACATCTTTCACGTCAGATTTATGATGAATTATGCTGACTAAATAGTAGAATATGATGCCTTGACTGACAACATACGCCGTAAGATCACACGTCTGTTTCTTAGTTAAGTTCTTCTGCGTAAAAAATGCTCCGAATTCCGAAAAAAATAATATGAAAATGCACACATTAGCAACAGTGTTAAACTTTTGGTATAATTTGTAGAAACTCTTTGGAAAGTTCAGGTCCTCTACCCAGAAACTTGGCAAGCCAAATATGAAAAGAAATTTGTTTAATTGAATCATAAAGTCTTTGGTTTTCGAAGGCTTGTAGTGTCCAGAATAAGTATCCATTGTTAAGAAGGTTAGTTATGAAACTTATAGCACACGATGAAAAGTGAGTCATGAACATTTTTTCCTCCACTTATAACTTCGATATCCATTATAATTGGACGATGGGGTTAAGGGTGAGTTGACAAGATAATGCTACTATCAATATGATGTAAATGTTAGGTCTAGTGTTAAGCGATAGAATACTACATAATTGCATACACACGACACGAACGTGCAGGGGTGTACTTCACAATCCTTCTTTTTGGAGTTTCAAAAAAAAAAATAAAGCTTTTACATGTTTTCTGAAAGACATTTATAGGACATCCAAACAATAGCAGGTTTGTTAGTGTTTTAATCTGTATTTCTTAATAAAAAAGGTATGTCGGTTTATTAATTTTATAACCTTTATATATTATACTTTCCGTTAATGTCATTTATAATAACTTTATCTTTTCACCCTTCATGAAGGTGATGAAAAAACATATTTTCTTGTTTTGACAGATTAAGAATACAGAGTATCACCACCTCTATTCTTCCCGTGGGTGTCGTAAGAGCCCACTGAGGAAACCAGTAGGGGATTAATAAAAGCTGTTGATGATTATGATAACAAAAACATCATTCAAATCTCATAGGTCATCTCTCTCGTCTATAGTGATTAGCATTCTTAACAAATAAACAAACAAACAATCACCAGGATCATTATATTAGTACAGAAATGATACACAACCTGCCCTGCATGTTAGTTCAGATCAATTATTTACATGTACAAGAGGCTCTAACGCTTGTGTTGAAGGACCTTTCTAACTACACCAAATTAAGGTGTCATTTGTTACATTATTCTGCAATTGTTGGTGATGAGTTGGATCGGTAGTAATTATGGGGTACACTGAATACACAACACTGTTGTGTGCATAATGATAGGACTGACACCTTAAAGTAGTTATTACCAAATTAGATATTCTATTGTTTGCACATTTGCATTGTAGTATTAGAATGAAACTTACCTACCAGGTACATACGGCTAAACGAAGAAACATATTAACTACAGCGCCAACTATCGAAGACACATCGAACTACATTGGAACTACTACAAAGTAACTACCGTCAAACGGGGTGAAAAGGGATGCAGGGGTGACTAGGGATAAAATCAGGATTAAGTTGACCCCACAATTATAATGACTTGCAATCTTCGCAAAAACTACACAATTTTGGCAGAGATAGTAGGATGTCTAAACTTTTATATTAGCAACATTGAAATGTACTAAAGTTAGCCACAGTCTCAAAATATTTGAAAGACTTTTCGAAAAAAACCGTCGGAAGTGCATGTCCCTCATAACTTTGTGAAAAAAACAAGTTTTATTGCAATTAGTGAAGTGATATTTGTTTTGAATGCTTAAGTGTATGTTGAAGAAGCCATATTAATGCAGGTACGTATTTTTGTTTTGTGTTTATTCAGATAACGTGATTTGAAAAAATCATCACTAATTACATTATTTTTGGGGTCACTAGGGACAGCAATATGTGTAAAAAGAACCGGAGCATGGGGTGACTCGGGATGAATATGTGGGATATTAGGGACGAATGTATGGTATATAGGTACGACATAGTTTGTATATTGGGACAGGGCTGCCACCATTCTAGATTTCGGAGTTTTTAAATCTTATTAAGGTACCTACACCTACCTTTAAAAAAAAGTGAGTTTTCAGAACGTAGGTTGGCATTGTAGACATAGGCTTGAGAATTGCCTGTGAATATGTTTTAGTGACAAATGGTGCTTGATAATATTAATAATACAGGTACCACTATTTGTTTCAGTATGCCTCGAAATTATAAAAATATTGGAAACAAAACATATAAAAAATACGATGAGAATATTATTACAACTGCTCTTCGAGAATATGAAACCACAAAAATGTCATTTGTAAGCATAGCGAAACAATACAATATACCAAAATCTGTACTACAGAGACACTACACTCGAGTTATGAAGAAACCTGGTGGGCAAACAGTTTTGAGTCGAGACGTAGAAGAATATATCATTGAATATATAAATGTTTGTTCTGAATGGGGCTATCCGCTTGATACTTATGACTTGAGGCTTTTGGTAAAAGGATTTTTAGATAGATCAGACATAAAGATTAAGAGATTCACAAATAATATGCCAGGCCCTGACTTTGTCGCTGGCTTTTTAAGAAGACATCAGGATAAAATTTCTGTAAAAATAAGCGAAAACATTAAAAGATTTAGGGCCTCCGTCTCTCCTGAAGTCATTGAATCATATTTTGACGAACTAAAGATATCTTTAGAAGGCGTACCATCAGCCAACATAGTAAATTATGACGAAACCAATTTGTCGGATGATCCGGGCAAGCGAAAAGTTATTACAAAACGAGGAGTCAAATACCCCGAAAGAGTAATGAATCATAGTAAATCATCCACGTCTTTAATGTTTGCAGCAGCCGCAGATGGCACATTACTACCTTGTTATGTAGTATACAAAGCACTACATTTATATGACACTTGGACAGAACAAGGTCCTGAAGGTTGTAGGTACAATCGAACTAGTTCCGGTTGGTTTGATTCTATAACCTTTGAAGACTGGGTTAACACCGTGGCTCTTCCATATTTTGACAAAAAAAATGGTAAAAAAATTTTAATAGGTGATAATCTTTCTTCTCATTTGTCAATTAATTTAATTCAGAAGTGTAAAATGAAAGATATTAATTTTGTATTTTTACCAGCAAACTCCACTCATATAACCCAACCTCTTGATGTGGCCTTTTTTAGGCCTACCAAAGTTGCGTGGAGGGATGTATTATTTACTTGGAAGAAAACAGAGGGACGGAATCTTGCAACTGTCCCGAAAAGTATATTTCCACGTCTTTTAAAAACCCTAATAGAGCGCTTAAGGAAAAATGCTTCATCTAACATACTGGCCGGGTTCATGAAAGCGGGTATTCACCCATTAGATAAAAACAAAGTGTTGGAAAGACTTCCCGGACACGTTTTACGTCAAGATGACAACTTCTCTAAAGAAGCAATAGATACTACGGTTATATCGATGCTTCAGGAAATGCGCTATGGCACAACTACTACGAAAATACCTAACAGGAAAAAAAAGATTATTGTAAAAGCAGGACAAAGTGTATCCACAGATAACACTGATACCACAAGTGCAGTCAGCATCTATCCAGATGATGGCAACGTTGATTCAGATATAATTAATATAGAATATATGAAAATACAAAATGAAGATTCCGACCCCTCTTTAATTTTGAACAGTAAAGCTTTTCCTGTGGAAGAAAAAACAGAAATTGAAATAGATGTCAATACTAAAGTTTTATCTGGTGCCAAGTCTCTTGCTGTCCCGGGATCCAGTATTGAAGCTGTTCCTGGACCTAGTGGTACAAATGAATATAAAAAATTGAAATCCGAGACTAATGCTAAAAAACAGAAAAAAGTAAATAGAAATTATAGCGATAGAAAAAAGATTGAAGACCCTAAACTTAACCTTATCATGAAAAATGAAGTTAATGCAAGCATAATGAAAATTACCAACCAAAAAACTGAAACCGTAACAATCTCTAAGAAAAGAATTTTTAAACAAAATACTGCAATTAATATTAAGCCAATTAAGGTAAAGATTGCTAGAGAAGAAAAAGAAAATATAAAGGAAACACGTCGTACCAACACCGACATTATGGCCACTGAACCTGAAGAAAGTCAAGATATTAATAGTGTGCCAAACTTGGATATCAGCGAGATGCCTATTTTGTTTGAAGACAATTTCGATATTGAACAAGAACTTGAAGTTTATTCTGAAAAAGCAGATGCTGCTTTAAAATCATATAAAATAGAAGAAAATGATCCTCGAAAAATATACGTAATTTCTGATATAATCTTGAAAGATAAATCCTCAGCTGAATCCTCAGCTTATGTTCAACAATGTAAGAAAGTTCATTTTGATAATAAAACTAAATTCTATAAAAATGATTCCGATATATTGCGTGATCTCATGGAGGATGATGATATTCTATAGATATTATAATATAAATATACATGAAAGATTTAAAGTAGTAGTTATAACATAAAAAAATTATAAATGATTATACGCTTAACATAATTATATGATTGTGAGCAATGATTGTATGTGATCTCTCTATTAAAGTTAAGTAAGTTGATTAGTAGATTTTACGCAAGTAGGTATATCAAAGTTTGTAGACTGAGTTTTAAATAAGTGTTTAAAAAATGTTATTCCACTTTTAATTTTAAGGATAAATATTTTTGTTAACCACTTACAAAGATTTATTCAGATAAATTATACTAATAAAAACAATCATAATACAAATATTCGTATTCTTATCAATACCTATGCACGACTCTTATTTACGTCCCTACTTATCTACTCCATAATTGTGTATAAAATATATTTATTGTCTTTTGACAGCCCTGACCTGTTTTCCCTAGCAACCCCTTGTCCGTCCCAATTGACCCCACATTCAGCCTGAAAAGGGACAGTATAGTTTTTAGTAAATAAATTATTAACCGATTAAATAACTGCTATTTTATAAGGAGTATTGTATTATTTAAGATAGCGGACATGCATTTCATTCAAACGATATTCACTTTTACTAATGTAACTCTATAAAATTATAGTGCAAAGTTCAATTTTGTCCCTTTTCACCCCGTTCTACGGTATATGGTGGCGTTTTTATAGCAAAACGGAAAAAAGGATACCTAGGTTAGGTAGGTACCGAAACCTAAAAACGCCCTTACGATTCACTAGGTACGTTATGAATGCATTGTCATTGCACTATTGAAGAACAAAATTGATATCTTGAACTAAAGTATTTATAATTCAGTATGAACTCTGCTCACGAACCGCGCTTCTAAAGATATGCGCCATATTTATTTTTATAACACTACGTCTTTACGTCATCATAATCTGTTTTCTAAACGAGTACATTTTAGTTGGGATGTTTATTCCGACAACGTGGGACAAATAAATAAGCTTAAAAACAAAATAACTTTTTACTTAAAATCGGTTGTATTTACATTTCGTCCATTGTAGAAAATCAATAGTGTTCAACATCACAAATAAATAAAATCGTACTAAGGTATTCACATAAGTCGTACATAGTACAAATATGCGACAGCTCAATCTTACCACAATAAATGAAAAGGCGGGACAACAAGATTTACTCATAAGATAATTTTATTGATTTCCATGTCAATTTCCTCTAGTGAAAATATCTTTGCTCCCTTTGGTATTCAATCGCCAAGGAACAATTCGCTAAATGCTTCTCAAAACATCTCGCCGTCTCTCGCAGGGCAAGACGGCGTCATATCTATTCATGTCGAGTTAATTTCATGTAAACACCGGAGGTGCACGCACGTCGCCGCCCTACGACAGACTAAACGGTGAAGGAGAACTGATGCAACAAGAAGTATCAAAACGCTCATGTGACGATCGGCGTCTAGTGGCCGCGCGAGGGGCGCGAGCACACCGCGGCGCGGCCGAGCGGCGAGCGGCGGTGTACAGCGCGGCGGGCTTTCCGCGCGAGCGAGCCGGGGCGGCGGGGGCGCCTCCCCGCGCCGCTCGCCCCGCCCGTGGCGTCCTTTCATAAAAAATGACGTACATCCTACATACTAAATCACTTTAACCTATGAATCTCTTATTCCACACCGTGAGACGCTGGATTACTGAGCTAGGTGTTAAATAGGTATATCCTAAATAACAGTTTCGGACAAAATTACAGGCCGGTTTAATATCAATTCGAATCGCTATCGCTTCGCGGCGACCGCCGCGCTCTTTATCGGTCGTGCAGAGCGAGCGGCCGGCGCGATGTTCGCGAGATAATGGCAAAATTGTGATGTTTTTCTAGTGAGCGACGTGTGGAGCGCGCCCGTGCCGCGGCCCGCAGGTGACGCTCTCGCTCCGACGCGGAGGCTCGGGACGATACCGACCTGTATCGATTCTATTCCTAAATGACTAATTTACTAAGTTTTACTTCGTTATCATATTTATCACTCGATCCAACGAGCGACCGAGTCGAACGAGGGAGCGATATGTTATTGAAACGAGTGTGGATGTACTGTATAAAATAATACGATTAACCTGAATGCAACGATCATACTATGTTACATTACTGATTATAAAAATCACAGGCTTCACTTACGCTAAATATGTACACACAAACTCTCATCGACAACAAGAAAATGAAGAATTGAGCTTTGTGACTTGTAGCTTATTTACTATACGCGCCTTACTGGCTTATTTCTATATTTTATTAACGGATAGGTTCCTATTGTATAGAAAAATATCACAACTTCACCATTCAACGGGCTCACAGGTAGACCTAGAATACAGAGTGGATTTCACTTAGAATAAAGTTTACTTCCGAAAAACACATTTGTACATTTCATGACAAAATTCAACAGCATTCTACTAAGTCTTAATAATTACATGCTCGTAATCGAGCCGAAAAAGTAAAGATACAGCTTTCAGTACCGAACTTAAACATTGTAAAAAAAAAATTATAAACTGCATTGAATTTGACTTAATTAATTACATTTGTCATTTAAATAGAACTGCACCCGTTTTAGGTGGGAGCGTGTCGGCCCCGCGTGTTCCCAACTGTTGCTGTGTGGTGTTGGGGCTGTCGCGGCGTGGAGTGGGCGAGGGCTGAGTGGGGCTGACTGGGCACAGTTGGGGCGAGGCGGGGCCGCGCCGTCCGGGCGTCACATGCACTAACACATCACTGTGACATTGTCCATAGAGAGGCACGTGGCGTATTACGCGTCCTCCTCCTCCTCGTCGAGCATCTCCTCTTCGACGTCCTCTTCTGTAACAAAAACGGCGTGCATTGAGTCAACGTAACACGTGCCTTACTGTCCGCCGCAGTTTGTTATGCTATCGTCCGTCAATTCAACTTTTATCAACACTCCTACACTTGTATAGAGGACGAAGATTGTAATAGCCGCAGATAAAAACGAATACAGATAAAGCTGGGATTAAAACAAAAGAAATTCGTAACGTACACAGAAGTAAATAAACAAGTATTTATATTTTTGCACATTAATTGGCGATTTGAATAAAAAATAATATATACCAATTACACCTAAAAAACTTTGTATCTGTTTATACCAAAAAAACATTCAATGATATATCTATTCGACCCTTTAAGCTATATTCCCGATGATCAATTTAGATTAAACGAAAACTGACCTTCGCCTTCGAGATCATCCTCTTCTCCTTCTCCAATAATTTCTTCGTCGTCCTCTTCCCCTTCTACTTCTTCATCGTCATCTTCTTCGCCTTCTCCTTCGAGGTCTTCCTCGTCACTGTGAGGTTCGTCATCTCCACCACCACCGTTTTCTTCCTTTCGCGCCTTTTTCGCTTCCGTCACTTTTTCCTGAAATCGCAACAAATTAGTGGCGGGAAAACATTTTTTAACTGTTTATGTACATAACACTATGCGGTCTACCATGATGTATACAAAATCAAACAAGTAATAACTGGCTATTAGCCAATATTTAATTTTGAATGGACAAAGATGTCTATAAATAATGATTTTATGTTAGATAGTGCAAGTTCCCTTTAAAAAAGCAACACGCATGTGACGAAAGATTCGTAAAGATAAAGAAGCGTGGGTCATTATTTAGTTATATGGGGGAAAGAACGATGTATAAAGTGGGACTGGCTCATACGGCCCTTTTTCCCGTAGCAAAGTTGATCGGAACGCGGTCACCGCGCATACCTACCTAACCGTTCGTAAAGCGACGCCGCCGTCTACTCGATACACAACTAAAAACTAACCAAATAATACACATACATTTACACTCTCGTTAGTTGCGTCGTTCATTATGATACCTACGTGTTTTCGATACGCGAACTTAATTCTATTCTATTATAAAGCACAAACGCCATGCGTTTCTAAACACGCGCGTAACCTATAAGGGGAAACAGGACAGAAGTATAAAACAATTCCCTTTTCGATGAATTATATACATTCTTCACGATTCCCGCTTAATTCAGGTATTGATAGAATATTCACATGACTACAAGCTATGAACAAGTGCTAGTAGAACAAAGGATATGTATACTACACGTAATACACCTACATGCAAATAATGCCGGGTCATTGACTAGACACCATTCAGTGGAAGTGCCGAAATAAAATAACAATTATTAACCAATGGACGCAAATAACAGATGGCACATTTATATATTGCTTCGGATAACGGTGAAGCAATAATATATAGTAGATAAGGCGAAAAGATCATTTGCGCGGCGTTTATGACAGTCCATCAGACTCATATACAGACATTCGCGCCGGCCATGTTACCAATCTAAACTAGCGTCACGCTACGGTGAACCCAAGCCCTGAGAAAGTCTAAAATAGTAATTACATGGAAGATAACCACTGCTAAGTTTAAACAGGTACGGAAACATTAACTTGAGAACTTCTTCAATAATAACCACATGAATGAGGACAGCGTACGTTCCCGCGCCATGTTTTTTTTTCCGCCAAGGTCATGCCTTCGTATCGAAAACGAGTAAACAAAAGCTAAAAAAATTATAGGCTAACATTTTATGAATATAAAGTTTACATCCACATATGACCACGCTCCACTGGGTAAACTTCTATTGGCTCATCAATATGCCCACCCTTGCTAAAATGCTTAACTCCACAGATATGACATCCAAAAATAAGCCGGTTCGAGTTAGATTCATTTCCGTGCTTACACAGTACAGTCTACTTCTATTATGCTTGAATGTTGTATGAAGCCTACTAAAATCGGTGGAGGATAAGTATAATGCGGCCTTTATAATAACGTTCAATAAAATGGCGAGCGATTATACGAAATAAATTTGTTTGACATGTGCACTTACCTCTGCTGCCCTTTTGGCTCCTTTTAGGTCACTTTTAGCCTCACCCTTCTCATCACCGACCTTGTCGACGGCCACTTCACTGTTATTTTCATTGGTGCTCATGATTGTTCTGATTTTGGTGTTAATTACTTATAATACGTTGTACGGCTGCTTGGATCCGACGCGCGACTGACTGAGCGAGCAAGCGAGCGGCCGAGTTTGAAAACGAAGATGGCGCGGGCTTCTGCACGCGTGCTCTCTCATTGGACGAAAGCATCCGCCATTAACAGGCTATGACTAGCATGTGGGTAAAAATGACCAAGTTTATTTTCATTAATATATCATATAACTACTGCCGGAATGTTTAGATCGGTGTTGAAACTATTTTTGTATGTGTAAATAACATTAAATTTCACGAAAACAATCTTGTTTTTGTGAAATATTAAATAATAAGGACGCGTCGATGTCAATTAGTGCCAAATTATGACACTAAGTGGCGCCACAATCAATTCGAGAAAAGCGGGAAACTAAAAAGTTCAATATGATAAAATATTTAGCATCACGTAGTAAAATTTGGTATTGCGATATATTGATATATATATAACG
>JANTPX010000032.1:440371-451533 GCA_024757885.1 Apantesis nais | reverse complement strand
AATTTAGTAATTTACGATTTAGCATAATTTAGAGAGAAAGAGAGAGAGTACGCATGACGTACTCTTTCTCTCTCTCTCTCAATTTAAGAGCCAAGTCCTTGTCAGTGGAGCAATCGCCACTCCTCTCTACTTCCTGCGAGTTGTTTGACCTCTTGACAGGCGATGAAAATGTCACATGCGTACTAGAAAGGTAAACAAAAATGTTTGGTTAGATGTATATGGTCATAAAATATGTGAATGTACAAAATATATCAAACGCCCATCTGTGGATGACGTTTATTGATGAGCGTTAGGCATTATCCAAAGATAACGACTGATATGATAACATTGACATTGATTTCATTAAAGAGTAACGACATGAAAGAAAGTGCTCGCAATATTTACTTATAAACCCTAGCGTACAAAAACTAACTACAACTTTGAACCATTTTAAATAATATACGTAATAGCTAATACCAATTAAGGTCTATTGTAAAGTATAATGATACACCATTAAACCATACCTACTGTCCTACCTTTTTATCGAACATACATCATTCTTACAATTGATAACGATTATATCTCGGCGATATGTTCTTATATTTTTTGTAATTGTTTGTTTTCACTAGTTTTTGTGTAAACTAAATGAGAAGTTAAGATAATACTTACAAAGACAGAAGCTACACAAATAGTTAAGTGTTTAGAAGTATTTTATTAATTTGGTAGAAATCGTTACAAGTGGTGTGATAAATCTTAGTTGATTCAGCTTCCTGCGTTCAGGTTGAGATGTAAAGTACATCTGTCGCAGCGACGACCAATCAGAAGCGTGCGTACACGCACATCTGTCGCGGGCACAGCGCGCAGGCAACACTCCCTCGCTTTTTTGTTCTCTTTGTTGCTATTTTTTGTCAGCTAACGTGGGCTCGTAATTGGACATTCAAAAATTTTGAAATCCTAACTGATTCATTTAGAGTATTGAGAATTATATTTTTAGCTGTGCTTCTTAAATTAACATTAAATTTACGTGTATTATTCCCAAGATGAACGATTTTACGTGTATGTATATTTTATACAAGCATATTAATAAAGTTTGCTAATGTAAAATTGTTACAACCATTAGCTTACAGACATATTCTAACTTTAACTGCCGCTAACTAACGAGGTCAGTAATTAACATGTAGTAAGTGCCATAGACGTACACTTTATCATCTCAGACGAATGAAGGGAACGTGGCAAGAGAGCGTAGATACGTCACTTGAACTGGATGATTTTTCCAGCCTTCATTTTAACTAGGTCGAGACATCCCTAAACTAGTGCACACCGTAGGCTCGTGTAATATTGAAATTGGTATCACTTATAACTAAACGACTGTAGTGTAACTTAAATTATTGTATTGATACTATGGTGTGATACGATTTGAGAAAGGCAGAAAAGAAAGACATTTTAAAAATCATTTTGCAAAGTGTGTAATAAATATATGTGCTAAATATTTCATTTATATGCATTTAATGATCAATAATTAATAACTGCATGAAAGGTAAATTATAAATACCTATAAATAGGTATTCCGATACCACTAAAGTATCAGAATTCAAAATTAGAGACGCCGTGTTAGACTAATAGGAGAAGTCAATATTATCTTCACATATTCTTCCTTCTTCTTCTTTTTATTTATTTTTATTATTTGATAACATCTAGAATAATGTCAAAGATTACGTATTATGTTTCAAATGTATTAATTACACCATTACTTTTCATGTACTTTCTGATTTAATTTTTTCAACTGTAGACTTAACTGTAACTTAGACAAAAATCGACATCCTCGTTTTAAAATTCACAACGTAACAATACCTTAAGAAAGTCATTACATTGTTTATCCTTTTTTGACTTTAAAAATATGAATATATGTTAATGTTAAATTTAAATATCTCCTCTAAACCATTGTCATTATACAGTTGGTGTGCTTAAAATAAATAAATGAATAATATTTGTGTTGTACTTGTCATTATAATAAAATTGTACGATTACAAAACGTGAAGATTGTCAATAGGTCATGTAAGATTCGTAGTTTGTTTACTGTCTCGCTTATTGAGAAGAAAGTATAGACACAATTATTGGCATTTCTTAGAAGTGGATGGATTATTCAGAAATGAGCAATACATTATAGGCACTAAAACTTTATATTATATTTTTTATTTAAAAATATTGAAATATTTTAACTCAAGAGTACTTAAGTATCTCACGTAATCATCTAATTTCATTTAAAAACTACATAGTTTTGAAGATGCAATCACAAGAGAGAGATAATGAATTATTGATATCAATGGATCTAATTGCAGCTTCTTCTGAAATCTGAATATATATATTTTTTATTATTTGAAAAATAATATTTTATAATGATCATTTATATACAGTTAAATGATGTTAACTAGCTGATTTTTAGATATTAATTGTTAAGATCTTAATTAGGACTTGACTGGTATTTTATATTGTCGACAGATGTTTTTATAAATATGATGTTAGATTACAAGAGAATATGTAAATAATTATTTAATAAGATGTTCTAGGTCAGAATAACTTGCATGTGTCGAGTTGAAACGTTCTTTCTTCAACTTGACACATGAAAATCACTGTTTAAGTCTTAAGCACTTTTCTACAGTTGAATCTTTTTCCAGGGTCAGTGCTATGCGAGGACGAAACTATAGGACCGATATTTATGAAAGAACCCCCTAACCGAATAGACTTCAGTAATACGACCGGTGCGACTGTTGAATGTGCTGCTCGAGGATCCCCGACCCCTGATATTATTTGGGTGCGAGCTGATGGAACTGCCGTTGGAGATGTACCCGGTTTGCGTCAGGTATGAAAAGGCTTTGTTATTTTAGGTATGTATGTTCAAAATGACCAAATTAAGACTACTGTTATTTTTGACAGTCTTTTTGTAACTCCTACATGCATTTTTCGTAACTAGACTCATAATGCTAAAAGTATGATATTATAAGGATATTATAAGGGACATTTTTTTTCCGTCTGGTATACAACACCTAGACTTCTTAGGATGGATCTCAAATTCAACTACACAGTAAACGGTAACACTGTTATAAGAACCAAACACACATCAAGGGTTATTAAGAGTCCGAGCTCTGTAGAGCGGTGGTGCCTTAAGTCATTTGACATCTTAGGGATCTTTCATCAATATCTATTAATATACAATTAATTTTAATACCTATACTTACAACCATGGCCCGAATTCAATATGTTAGGCTACACAGCTTTAGCTTTTATATTGACTAAGCAGAGTCTTAAAATTTAAGTAGGCGAAAAATTTTGATGTTTAGTATTAAATCTAAGATCAGTGATAAACTTATAGTAGAGAAATAGTTTTGTTAGTTTCGATACTTGTGTATAATTTCATTACACTTGTGTATAAAATGGCTGGCTGATTTAAATAGTAGTATTCTAATAAAATTTGATTAAAATAATAATGATCTCTTATTGTTCACTTTAGGTTCAGGCGAATGGAAATCTTCTTTTCCCGCCTTTCCGAGCGGAGGATTACCGTCAAGAAGTTCACGCTCAAGTATACGCATGTCTCGCACGCAACTCAGTTGGCACCATTCATTCACGGGATGTTAATGTACGCGCCGGTAAGCAACATTTACATACACAAATTCCAAGAAACATTGTTAAGTTTTTGTTCTCTAACGCGTAACACGAAGTTGCCATCAAAGTATATAGGTTTTGACAGTTCAACCTGGTACTAATACTTTAGAAAAAAATATTACTCAACTTGTGCATAACTTGTAGGTGTGAGGAAGTTATACGATTATATTACAACATAAACAAGAAACATTTACACTTGTTATAGAAAACCATAAAGCTCCAGCTCTTGACAGATTATAAATAATGCTCAGTATTTTACACGACAAAAGCACACATATAAAATGTCGTGTGACACTCCAATATGTCTGTTAACGTCCAAAGCACTTTTATTTGTTGACTTATCACCAATTTCATATTGTATTTGATAGTCGACTGATTGTTCCAAATGATAAATGTGCGTTTTATTGTATTCTAATTTGAAAAGTAGATAATTTCATTGATACTTACAAAATGAAGTGATATTACTTATTTTATTTGTTTTATAAACAAAATTGTTTGTTCCATATATAAGTGTAGTTTATCTATAATGTCTATAAATTTAGTAGTATATATCAGTAGCCTAGTCACTAATATGTACTTTATATGTACTGAATAGCCCGGTATCACATGGCCATTTGTAAGATGTCTTAAGTTGATATTATAATTGGTTAAATGTGAAAAGACCTGCTGTATGTACATACAGTGTACATATCTCGCACTAAGGTGGTAATAACATGTATAACTAAGGATTTTTTAAATTTAGCTAGTTTTTTTATCATTATTTCATAATTTCAAAAAACATACTAAAATTTTTAGTTAGTTACTTATTCTCTATGTGGGGTTTCACTATTGTTTCTTATAAAATATGAACTTAAATTTTATTTATCACTGGATATGAATGGCCGATTGGTCATCATAGGGCGCTGCCCTTTATGACACGAGGTTAAACACGGTCAATTAAATAATCAACCAATGAATACATCGAATTGAATATTAGGGTGCTGACGTTGCTCGGCATCTCCATTGATATTTAGATAAGATAATGACGTGAAAAAGGATAAGGAAGTTGTAAGATTAACATAGTACTTGTTCTCACAAAATTTTAAAGTCCATCATAAAGTTACGCTCACACTAGTCCACTCTATACGTAAGCATAAACTTAAGTTTGAGCTACTCTATCTATAGTCTATTGTATACCCTGCATGCGTACATTTGTGTTTTACCGCACATTTGTTAACTTTTAAGTTAACTAATGTGCAGAAAAATTCAGTTCACACTTGCATTATTACTGTTTAAAATATGCATTTTGCGTCATCACGACACGCGACACATGGATGCTGTGTAGACACTTAAAAATAAATTATAGTTAAATTAGTAAAGAATGGGTACAACGTTCTACGTGTATTCAATTTACTCGTGTTTGTATAAACCAACACTCTTTACCGATACGCACGCCAACAAAAATAAGACAGTTGTGCGTTACCTGTATATACAAATTGTACAAGTATAAAAGAACTTGTTTAAAAATATAATGCGTAGTCGTACTCTGTTTGTCCCCCTATTTTCTTTTTTAAACACAATAAATTGAGTGAGTATAATATTATTACGTACTGAACATTACTACCAACCACGATTTTCTATAAGTTTTATCTCAATTCACCATCACACCCTTGAGCTCCAGACACACATTGCACGAAAACATGATAAATATTTAGAAACAAAAAAAATCTTAACAATCCTATACGTCTCAATAAATTAAGTTAAATCAATTATACTCACATCTACTTAGACCTTAGACAGTCAACCAACCTAAATGTTTATATTATTTTCTACTTACACTAACCTAAATTACAAGTATAATTCTTTAATGACAATTACATATTTTGTAGTTATATCGCCCTTATTAGAAATACAAATTGATCGTACCATCTACATGATCAGGGCGCCTACCATGAACTCTTATTGCGATCCAATTGCAGCCATGAACTGAATTTATACGTCATTTTAAAAACAATTAGTTTGGTCTTTATTCTTTACTCAGAAAGTTTATTTTAGAATAGCAATCCTTATTTTTATGACAGACGTTTGGTTTGCCATTGGATCGCAATAAGCGCTTATGGTAGGCCTACTGTTACGTCATATTAAATTGAATAAGACTTTTCACAAAAAAATCTCAGTTTAAATTAAATGGACCTATGTATCTTCAAATTATGTAGGAATTTGTGTATGACAAATACATAATGTATGTAATAGCCGGAATATTATTAGGGTTTGTATATAATCGCGTAAGTACAAAGCCGCTCTACACACCATTTTACATTGTGATAATGTGTTTTGACACATTATTCTGTATTTGTACAGATGAATATGTTTAGAATGTAAAAATGATACCATCCACATGTGCATAACAACAAATTTGTTTATTTCTTAACAGTTGTAGAAAAATGGCGGACTTGACTTTATTGACGATTTTTTATAATATTCAACTCATCGTTTTGTACGCTAAATAACCAATCAAAAATTGTCAAAAATCAAATCGGCCATTTTTTAATATAATCAGATATTAATTAGAGAATTTTAATTTTGTATTGAATAATCGTGTATTTCAGGTATTATAATTCAATTGCCATTTGATGTTATGTTTTGTCTATAATTAAGTGGTTGCCCAGCATTACGACACTGATGTGAATAAGGAGTACGTGATTCTTGGGAACAGTATCGTGCTCAAATGTCAGGTCCCCTCGTTCGTAGCTGATTTCGTTGAGATCCTCTCTTGGCACACCGATGACAACGAAGATTTCTTTCCTGGCGAGAACTATGGTTATCCTTTCACCATTTCTCTTCATTTTCGCCACATATCCCAGTCCTATTTTCCATAAGAAAAAACTACTTATATACATTCAATCTCCACAGTGGTACAGCAGCAGTACGAATCTGAAGTAAACAATGAATATGTGATTCGTGGAAACTCTGCTATTCTCAAATGTTCCATTCCATCGTTTGTAGCTGATTTTGTGAATGTTATATCCTGGCAGGACGAAGCTGGAAATTCATTCACTCACGACGATAATAAAGACGGAGATGGTACCATATACCTTACATAAAAATAAGAAACAATCAACCTCCTATATTTCTATGTGCCCGACTCCTTTAATCCTGTCTTCAAAATTATATCAACCGCATTAATTGCAGTTGTAACGCAATACTACGAAGCTGAAGTAGTCTCAGAATACGTTATCCGAGGAAATGCCGCCGTGCTTAAATGTAATATTCCTTCCTTTGTCACCGATTTTGTGAAAGTGGAAGCTTGGGTTGACTCCGATGGTGGACAATATTTACAGACCGATGACATCGGTATTTCTATTTCAATTATCAATACAATATATCCTTTATCCTTTACCTCACCTTTCCATGTGTTATTTCAGTTGTAAATCAATTCTATGAAGCAGAGATTCTCACAGAATATGTGATACGGGGCAACGCCGCTGTTTTAAAATGTTCTATACCATCATTCGTCGCTGATTTTGTAAAAGTAGAAGCATGGATCGACGAGGAGGGAGCCGTTATTACTCATACCGAAAACCTTGGTATCAATGTCCTCTTAAACAGATTATACTTGCTTCCCGTATTCAAAACTATTCCTTACACCTCGAGCCGTTTCAACCTAAGAATCTAATTGTTATTCTTCAGTCGTATCACAGTATTACGTGACCGAAGCCGAAAATGAATACGTGATTAGAGGAAACGCTGCCATTGTCCACTGCAAGATTCCTTCTTTTGTTAGCGACTTTGTTTATATTGAAGCATGGGTAATGGATGATGGAGAAATTTTTACAGTAAACAGTACAAATACATACAAGGGTACTTCTCTAAAAATCAATATTATTCCAAATCTCCTATCCATAACTTGTCCTCGAGTATTTTTTATCCATTAAACCATTACCTTTATGTAGTTGTGTCACAGCCTTTCGAAGCCGAGGCCGACAACGAATACGTCATTCGAGGCAATGCAGCTATCATGAAATGTGAAGTGCCAAGCTTTGTTTCTGATTTTGTTTTTGTTGAAATGTGGATGGACAGCGAAGGAGGCACTTATTACCCCAATGCTGGCGAGGGTAAATTGTTACGTAGAGAAAATAAAACTCCTGTAATCCTGATTCCCTTTGTTATTGTTGTCACAGCTGTACTTCAAGTTTACGAAGCTAGAGTTAATGACGAATTTGTCTTAAGGGGCAACACAGCCATTATAAAATGCATCGTGCCTTCATTCGTCGGCGATTTCGTTAATATTGTGGCTTGGATTATGGATAATGAAACTGTTACTGCCGGTGAACACTCTTATAGCAACGACGGTAGTAGATCATCGTTAAAATATATTTATCCCTTACTCCTGGTCCTCTATACTAAGTTATATAAATACACTGTTAACCATACAATAACAGTATTCGAGTATTATAGCTTTTTCCATTTTACAATACGCAAATACTATAAGATTATTTTGCGTCCGCAGTGGTTCGTCAGTCTTATGAGCCTAGGGTCACTGATGAAGATGTTCTGCGAGGTAACTCTGCCATTGTCAAGTGTGTCATTCCATCGTTTGTGGCTGACTACGTACATGTTGTGGATTGGGTGACGGACGAAGATAATTCACTCTCTACATTTTCGTTCAATGGCTCAGAGGGCAATTACGGTAATCGAGAGCACTGCGTGGCCCCAATTGTTCCTATCCGCACTCCGCTGAATCCCCGTATCTGACTCAATAAATATTCAATTACATAGTTTATTGTTTTGTATTTCAATATTTCAGCTGTTAATCAATTCTACGAGTCACAAGTTTACGACATATATGTTATTCGTGGTAATGCTGCAGTATTCAAGTGTCATATACCTTCGTTTGTATCTGATCATGTTCAAGTTATCTCTTGGCATGATACTGACGCCGGAGAATACGCAGTCAATGAAAATTACGGTACATGTCTACTAGGTTGGCAATTCCCAACCCTTTTATCCTATCCGCATTTTTTATTAGAGTTCAAGTCGTTATTGGATCATTGAAATGACTATTGTCATTTTGAAATTCTAGTTGTGTCGCAGGCATACACCGTTCACTTGGTCGAAGAAAACGTCTTACGTGGTAATTCGGCAATAGTGAAATGCTTGATTCCAAGCTTCGTAACAGAATATGTGTCGGTAGCATCGTGGATAATTTCTGAAAGCGAAGACGAAAACGAAATGACAATCAGTAACTCAAACGATAAAGAGGGTACCTACATGTAAATTAGCAAATATTTAACGACTCCATACCTCCCACTAGCCCTCCTGTATTCTGTATTCAAATGCACCCAAATTTACTATATTTTATTTTCAGTCGTTTCACAAATTTACACTGTTAATCTTTTGGAAGAGAGCGTATTGCGAGGAAACGCTGCTATTTTCAAATGTCACATTTCCACTTTTGTAACCGAATATGTTAGTGTATCATCTTGGATTATCTCAGAAGGAGATATCGATGAATTGGAAATAAAAGCTGAATCCAATGATCTGGGTATTCTAATATTTCATAGGTTTTATTGGAATTTATTTTTCCTACTATTTTCCTTTTGTCCTGAGTCCCTACAAATTACTATTACTCTCCATGTATACTACTTTCAGTGGTTTCCCAAGCTTACACCATTAATTTGATGGAAGAGAATGTTCTGCGTGGTAATGCTGCTATTGTTAAGTGTCACATACCAAGTTTTGTAACTGAATATGTCACAGTATCATCTTGGATTATATTTGAAGGAGATGTCAACGAAAAAGAAATTCAACTTGAAAAATCTTTTAGCTTAGGTACCTGGTACAGTACCTTACAAAAAAATTAAATATTCCTTGTTTTCCTAACCCTCGGAAAGTCTTATTATATTTTGGTAATTAAAACGACACTTATAAATCTTTCAGTTGTTTCTCAATCTTATACTGTAAACTTATGGGAAGAGAATGTCTTACGCGGAAATGCCGCTATATTAAAATGTCACATTCCAAGTTTCGTCACCGAGTATGTCACGGTCACTTCCTGGATTATCTCCGAAGGGGATCGGGATGAAATGGAGATAAATTTAGATTCTGATTTTATTTTAGGTAACTTCTTTATAACCAGTGCTTGTAGGAATCGCATTATCCCATATCCATATCCTTAACCTTTTGGGATAGGTGTAAAACAATCTTAAGATAAAAAATGTCTAAATGATCTTTTTAAAACAATTTCAGTCGTATCCCAAGCTTACGATGTAAAGTTTTGGGAAGAATACGTTTTGCGTGGAAACGCCGCTATCTTGAAGTGTCAAATTCCAAGTTTTGTCGCTGAGTATGTGTCCGTCAATTCCTGGATTATCTCCGAAGATGAGAATGACCAAGAAATAAAAATAAATTCTACTTCTGATTTAGGTATAAATTTAAATTCCTACTAGGCCTCCTAATCCCCCCCCCATTGTCCTATTAAAATATTTAAAAAAAATTAGACTTAATTTAAAGGGTCACACATTATAATGAAATATTATCCCTTGGTCATTTCTCACAATATTGTTTCAGTGGTTTCTCAGGCATATGCCGTGAATCTGATGGAAGAATACGTTTTGAGAGGGAATAGCGCTATTTTGAAATGCCATATACCGTCATTTGTATCAGAGTATGTTACGGTCATATCTTGGATCATCAGCGAAGACGACAACGAATTAGACATCAAACTAGACTCATCTAATAACTTTGACGGTACGATTTAAACAGCGTTTGAGGCAGTGACAGCCTTCCCATATCCTAAAAATTGTCATATAAACATTTCTCGTGGGAAAAAATAACGTTTACTTGAACATTGATAACCGCGTCGAATCCTAGGACGAGGTTGTTTAGGGTACTGCTCCTTATTCGGGTTCCCGTGATTCCATAGGTCTAACGGCCTACCCACGTCCTTATTCCCACTACCTTATTGCATGCCATGGAATTTATAAGTAAATCGCAGCCCTATGTTGCGTTGCAATAATTGAATAATATTGTGTTTGCTAACCAACTGACCGATTGTATACAATAATTTGTTTTTATTACAGACGGCAAATACTTGGTACTCCCATCTGGGGAATTACATATTCGTGATGTTGGACCTGAGGATGGCTATAAATCATATCAATGTAGAACCAAACATAGACTTACTGGTGAAACCCGCCTATCCGCGACTAAAGGACGACTTGTTATCACCGGTGAGTTTAACAAATTTTAGAAATATATTAAGTATTGAGGGCTATTAATTCATGATTTATTAAATTCTGAAGATTAACTATTCATGCTTAATTTATTAGAAGTCACTTTTGCTCATGGATTAATAGCGTTCGTAATAAATTTTTCTCTTCTGTATATTCTGTGATTAACACACATTTCTCAAAACAAATGTAACATTTTTTATAATAGTAGATCTTTTTAGGATTTTCTTTACCTTTTTTCATAAAAATCATCTATATAGTTTTTTATTATTCTGTGTGCCTAAGAAACTGAGAACTGTGTGTAAAACA
>JANTPX010000031.1:752252-762438 GCA_024757885.1 Apantesis nais | reverse complement strand
ATACCATATTAGTCACAATGTATTGTTTAACTATCTGCACAGCATGCATGGCGAATCGTATACATAGTTTATTTTGCCTTTGGTACTGAACTGGGGGCACTTTATTATAGTTGGCTTTCTATTTATAGTCGTCTACTTACAGATGACATCGTTAATGTAAATATTTAAACGAACCATGAGCTCTTCTTGCGATCCAATTACAAACTAAAACTTGCATAAAAATGAGGAATACTATTCTAAAAAATACATTTTCAGTAAATAAATAATAACTAAAATATTTTTTTCAGTTTATGTCTGTAATCGAATCGCAATAAGAGTTTATGGTAGGCTTACAGGTTGTAACTAGAACTTAAGTTTCGACCTGAGCGCTTAGCGGGGTATGGCACGTAGTGTTACACGATTACTGTTAGTTACTTTTTCATTCTTAAATAGTACCAAGTAGAACCAACATGAAAATTAATTACTCTCACATTACAAGAGATAAATAATTAAATGTTGCTAGGACAAGACCGGTTGAGCAACTGTCATTATGGAAATGGGCTCGTCATCAAGTAAGTATTATGCTATGTTATTTAGCTATCGAATGTTCGTTAATTTAGTAGTCATCTTGGTTAAGGGAAACCTGTTTGCATAGTCTACCTATTTGCGCTTCATTGCTTCTACTTCCAATGAAATAGGTATTTCATTGCATCGGCCAGCAAAATTTGACAAAGTTTCTTTCCCAAAAACCAGAGTATAATTTCCCAAAGGATTTGCTCTATTATGACAGATTTTTGAGAGATTCTAACTGCTAAAACATCATTATTAGTTATGTAACCCTCCAAATTTTGTTATGTCTAAAGAAGTACACAGGGTGTCTTAAACTCTTTAGTTTGCTCAAATGTCATTTTTGAGTGAGCAGCATTTGCTTCGTTTAGAGGCTTATAGTTCAGTTGAAGTTGAGTTTTTTTAAAAACTACCCATACACAGTAGGAAGCAGCGACGTGATCGCTTAAGCCACTACGCCGTACTTGATTGGATTAGAGGTTTGTGGATTGATTGAAGGTTTACTCGATCAAACCCGCGGTGGGTAGGGTTCGATGAATATGAATGCGTCAGTTGTTTCAAGGTTTACACATATAATCACGGTATACATTGTATGAATACTTAAATTCTAGATAGTGAAATTTTCTTAAATTCGTTATCTCAGCGAAAAATAGAACTAAAGTGAAATTCACAAATAAAGATAAGATAAGATACGAAATTATTTTTTGGGGAAATGCAACTAGTAAAGAATTAGCATTTATCCGATTTCAAAAAGGAGGTAATTATTGATTCGGAAGTTTCTATTTTTTTGTGTTTGGGCGTTACTCCGTCATATAAAAACAGACATGCAGTTTTTTTTTCTGTTCGAAAGGGTTCATTCTGAGTTGGTCACATTTAAATTTCATATAGATCTGGTGATGGGTTTAGAAGACAGACAACGGAACTCTTCAAGAAATGACAGGGAATCAACCGCGATGGCTGCTATCGCATAAATATGTATTGTTTAAACAATCTTACAGTATAACATTACATCTGTACACTCGAAAGGGTTACGCGGATATCTCTATGTTAGTATTGTTTGAAGTCTGTTTAACTTTTTTTAAAGAATCTTGTTAAGACTCAAAAGGCTTTATATTAACATAATACGATATTTATGGTACAGACACACGCAAACCTCATTTCATAAAATTAAAACTAGATACATACAATGAACCCCATTTATATTTTTAAAGGCTCGTTATTTGTCAGACAAAAGTGGTAAAATTTGTGAAAAGTGTCTGTCTAGTAACCGTAGAGCTGATAAGCTACATATGGCTCAAATTCAAGTCGCCCTATACATCACAAAAGCATCTACAATCTATAACAAGCTGCTCAAATGTATACGAAATACTGACAATGTATAGTCATCAAGAAAATCTAACTAAGGAATTCTTAATAAATAAAGTTTCATATTTTATTGCCGACGATTATTATGACATGATGATAGTATTTCAATGATAAAATAATGTAATCTCTAGAATTATTTTAATTTTGTTATGCTTATAATGGCATAAAAATATAAACGAAATAAATTTGTGCAGTATACGGATCTAATGCGGTATCAATAATAGAAGCACAAATGTGGTTCAAGCGTTTGAAGTCTGGAAATTTTAGTGTAAAAGATGAGGTACGCTCTGGACGCCCTGTCACAGATAAAATCATAGCCATCTTTGAGAAAGGTGAGCAAGATATTAGTAGCTACGACATTGCTGAAGAACTGAATGTTAATCATAAAACAGCTTTACGTCATTTACGAAAGTCTGGGCCCAAGAAAACTTGACATTTGGGTACCACATGATCTCACTGAGAGAAACCTACTACAACGTGTTTCCAATTGCGATTCTTTGTTGAAACGTCACAATTCCGAACTATTTCTTAAACAGTTGATTACGAGTGATAAAAAATGGGATATTTATGGTAAGAATCTGCGAAAAAGATTATGGTCGAAGCATGAATAAGTCCCATAGACCGTGGCAAAGCCCGGCCTGGTTTGGAACAAATTGACGCTATGTGTATGGTTTGATTGGAAAGGAATCGTCCACTATGAGCTTTTGCCACCGGGTAAAACTGTCGATTCTGACCTCTACTGTCGGCCGGAGCTGGTGAATAGGAAGAGCGTAGTGGTCGACCATGACAACGCGAGACCGCACTCATCTATAGCCACGCAGTAAAAATTGAGAGAGCTTGACTGGAATGTGTTGATGCACCCTCCGTATAGCCCTGACCTTGTTCCATCAGATTTCTACCTGTTTCGGTCATTGCAGATTCTTCAGGAAGCATAAAGCTAACCTCAAAAGAACACTGTAAACACTACCTGTAAGATTTTATAATCAATAATCTCAAAATTTCTACAGTAATGGGATCAGTATGAACAGTACGAAAATACTTTTGCCCCGAGGTAATAGATATTGAAAATTTAGGGCCATGAGCTTTAAGTCTTCCTCCATACCAGTATGACTTAACCCTAATTGAATACATGTGGAATTTAATGAAGCAGAAAAAATTAGATCAATTATAAAAAGATATAGAAGTTCAGACCTGCGAAACAATCTACACTAACATATAACTGTAGCAAATGGAAAGAGGAAGGTGAATCACGGTAAGTCGTTTAGCAAATGAATATTGGGAGAAAGAACGATTAGGAAAATCAGAAGATAGAGAATTTATTATTTATATTGATAGAGACAGAAAATTCGCAAAAATCAGGCATTCAAGAGCTTGAATTATCTAATTACAACACTCTGATTACGTAATAAACTTTCTTTTTTTTTAAAGTATTTTAACTACACATACATTTATCACCAAGTCACTTTAACGTAAACATATAATAGGTAATTTTAAAGTTTTATTTGCAACACTTTCCTGGTATTGACAATTCACATCGTGCTTTCTAATCCCCAACCAAGCTGACCTTGTACCAGGGTTACTAGACAATAGATAAAGGTCATCTCATTACACTCCACCAGCACCACCTCGACTCTGTGACCAGTCGTTGTCGGCGGGTCATCCACGGATGAGCGCCATGTTGTTAATCAGACAGCGATATTCAAGACACGTTGAGGGGGAGCAGTGTACTGCCAATGCATCGTTCACTAGCGTGAACCACTCACGGACCGCGGACAGCGTCCAGTTACATAGTGGTCGACTCGCTGTCCGTTCGTCGTCAACCCAGGAGTTAATTATTCCGGGTTGGTTCGGCACTACTTCATGCTAAGACCAATGAGACAGTCTAGTAATAAAATACACAATATGTAGATACATACATAATAATAACTTTGGCACTTGAAATTTGTATCATTTTGTATGTTACCCTATAACATTTTTTTTCGATTAAATAATTATAAAGATTAGCGCTTGTTTTGTACATTGGTTGAATTAATAACAACAAAACTGCTGTACTTTATAAAAGCTGCTTAATATTTTGTGTAATTTTATTTAGAAAAAAAATGCCGATCGACCACTCGGATTCTTCTGCTATGAATCAATGACGTCACGTTTGACAGTACTTAGGTGCAAACAGTCAGTAATTAGGTGCAAAGTGTATTTTTGACCGATTTTGCCAGTTGTGATTGAAGTGAATCTTCTTATCACCATTAGGTTTTGAAAATTCGATGAAACAAAAAAGTAATGATTTAGGACGACAAAGGAGATAATGAGATAATAATAATAATAATAAAAATTCATCTCCACAAATAACACCTTGTTATATAATATACAATTGACAAGAAATTTGATAAGAAATTCGTAACTGGGAGAGAATTGGATCGCAATAAGCGCTCAGGGTAAGCCTACTGGAGTCAAAGCCGAAGCTTGTGCTATAGATATTCAGGCCCTCGATTGCATAATACTGTGTAGATTGTCAATATTTCAGAAGCGGGCACAAGTGTGTGAGAATGAGTAAGCGATAACAAGATTTATTGTATAGTAATGATTTTATACGTATGTGATTGCGCGTGTGATGTGCTTTCTTCTGGATTCAGGTAATTTTGGGGCATGTACAGTTTGGTGTTGGAGAAGAATTACATTTATAAGTATAAATGTTATTTGTAATATTAGCTATGTCCCTTCAATTTTGTATGGAAAACACAATGAATTTGGTGTTATCTAAGTTTAAGGTGAGAGAGTGAGCCATTAACAAGTGATAAATTGTGTTAAATCCTTTCTGCGCAAAATTAAAAAGTTCATTCTATGATTTTGCATAAAAGGTAAGAGCTGTGTCATCTGCATAAGCCAAATTGTTTCAGTTTTAGTATTGAGTTAATAGAGCATATATATTATATAGCAGAGTAAGAGTGTTGTGTCGAGAATACCTCGTGGCACCTCAAATGCAATGGGCTATTGATTACTAATATTATGACCGATTTTTACGCATAACAGTACCAGCGGGATGCCTCCCATCTCATGAGCCCCCCGTGTCTCCACTAGGCAGGGGACAGAAGCAGTGTCAAATACCTTTGCGTGGTCAAGAAATATAGTCTAGCATTTCTTTTCATTATCCAATTTCTTTATCAGAAAGTTGATAAGGTCTAGTATGGCACTATTACTTAAGCAACCTAAAGTCATATTGCGAATTCGAAAGTAGATTGCCGTCTTCTAGATATTTTGTAAGCCTGGTACTAATTATGCGCTAATAGCTTGAATAAAGTAGCTAAGATTGCAAAAGGTCTATAGTTACTAGCACTGTTCCTACCACCCACCTTGTATATAGGGTGCACTGCTGCTGTCAATGCACTCGGAAAAATTCCAACTGCAGATTTGAAAAACTGCGATATATCAAATCAGTGAGAACGGGTGCTATAGAATTAAATGTATTCTTAAGTACCTCGGCTATGATTTGGTCCCAACCTGGTGCATAGTGGCTTTTTATATGCCATATAATTCTCTCAACTTCTCCGTTGTCAGTTGGTACAAAATCATACGATCTCATTGGAGGCTTATAACTTTTACAACTTTTTTTTATCTGATTTAAATTTTTTGTGCATTCTATCCCTAGTACGTATATAACGTAACATACCCATTATTTCTAAGAGTTAATTGTTTTATCGTGTTGTTTGCTGTTTATTGCTATATTATATAAATGAAATTGCTTAATGCTGAATTTAAATTTACTTTCTGATTGACTTTAGCGAAATTATATTTGTCACTATCAGATTTTAGGCTTATTTAATTTTACAGATCATTTTTTGTTTTGTAGCTTTATTTATAGTGACGTCAGTTTTCAGACTCATGATCCCCCGTTATGACCCGTGATACTGATTCCTAGAGTAAATGTAAGTGCACTTAGTTTAGTTTTAAGTAACACGTGATCTAAGCAGGATTTTTGCCTTTTTACAGTGTGCATGGTTGGAAGTAGTAGGTAATAGTGTCTATGTACGCTGTATTTGTCAGACTCGTTTTGTAATATAATTTTAAACATACAACATTACATAAAAGTAAACAACTTTACGAAAAAGTTATTAAAAAACTAAATACACCTCTTCTCCATAGAATACGTTGTCCCTTTTTCCTGAATCGCGTTATGGGTTATCGTTTTACCTGTTTAAGGCCGGTTCGATAATTTGTGTGCATAACTTACTTAACATTACCGTAGTTAAACTTGCGATATGGCCTCATTATTAAAATCTACTGGTAGCACTACTCGAGGAAATCACCTACATTTTGGTCCAATTCTATGCGAACTAAATCACCTACATTCGAATAATGATGTTTATTTTATCTGCCACAATACGATTGGTATAATCGATAATAAAGAAGATTTTATATGTGTCAGTAGTAAATGTCATTTCTTTGTTGTCTTGGTTACAGAGGAATCTCGAAGTCATTTCAATTTCTCGTACTATATATATATTGCGTGTACAACCCGTTTTATTCTATGTAGTAATTAAATAGCAATATGTACGAGGACGCATATGTTAAATAAAACTATATCGGTTGTGTGATAGAACAATATAATTTAGTTGAAATGTTGTAACTACATTCTGGTGTGTGTGTGTGTTTTTATGATTCTGTCTCTTTAGGCCGAATAACAAAATAATTTTGCCTAAACTAATAATGACTTACAAAAAGACGTTTACCGCAAGCTTGAAACAACGTAGTTCAAGTTTGCCGTCTTTTGGGAGCTTCAATCATAAGTAAATTTTTTTGGTTACTTTTTAATTCTTGATTTTTTGTACCTAACCTGATCTTGGTAGTGATTACTTATTAATTATTGTTTTGTTACTTTAATTAAAAACATTGAAGTCGCACTTAAAATACCTATTTACTTTATGCATCTACAACATCCTAAAAGCTTGGCATACCAGTCTAATAGTTTCAGTAATTTATTTCTTAAAAACAAGAAGAATCATTGCGATGTCTAAGAACAAAAGACCTCTCACGCGATTCATCTTGTTTGCAGTATATAAGTAAACGATTTGAAAATAGCTATTATAATCCCGTCAAGCATTATCTATAAGTTTTGGATGAATAACATTGTACAGGATTCAAGTATCATATTCCATAAAATCATGCCCCTTGTCTTATATCATAATGCATTTTAAGGAAATTTATTAATTTACATTTGAAGGGTCCTAAGTTTCGTATACCCCAACATAATTCAAAATTAATCTGTATACGTTATACTTGGATTCAGTTGAGCCACGTCTATAATTAACAGGTGCTACAAATGAGTACGATGAACCCGTATGAATTTTTAGTATACAATTAATGTAGTTATCTAACACAATACTTTTCTACAGTAAGTTCTTTTATACAACTATATTATATCATAAGCGTATCAGCGTATTATACTAAAGTACAAAGAAGAAATAACCGTTATGAGCGAACAGTCGGTTCAGTCTTCAGTTGCAAAGAGTAACCTATATATTTAGGTCTGTCCGTATGGTGACGGATCTAGAATAAGAAAAATCGTTACCCCAATTCATGCCGTGGGTGTTGTAAAAGTTGACCAAAGGAAACACGCAAGACAACAGTATTGTACAGAAAAGGAAAACAATCCCTTTTTTTAACGTGTGGAAACCCCCAAGGGCCGGCAACCAAGCGGGGTTTGTGGCGAGGCGGTGTGTCGGAATCAGATCAACTAAAACCACACGGCGTGCCACTCTGCGCCTGAGACGTAATGGGTTCGGGAACAGTTGTTATTATTTATTTATTTATTTATTTACACATCATGCACTTTGGTGCATTGGCGCACTTAATGCCTAAGGCATTCTCTACCAGTCAACCATTGGGTGAAGCAGAGAAAACAGGAAGTAGGTGCATTTTATTTGTGTGTATTATGTTGTAGTGAAAATAAATACGCATATATAAACTTACCATAATACATAACATAAACCTACCATATATACATAGATACATAAACCTACCATAATACATACAAACTATTTTATTTATTGTATTGCCATCGATCCTTGAAATGATGCAAAGTTTCAATTTAAGTTGACGTTTTGAAATAGGTTAGAACTACGTTCAAAGATCCCATTATATACATACACAGAGACGTATATACAAACCAAGTTAATAAAGGCGTATTAAAAAAAGGAAAACTTCTTCTGTTAATCGTTCAATTTCTAAACTAACTTATAACCCTTAAAGATATATTCGAAATAGCCAAGTAATCGATATAAATGGAACGCAACAGTTTGCGCAAACACTCGTGTTGTTCCGCCGAGTGTTCAGCAATGAGGTACCGAAGTAGTCTCTTGAACGAGTCGATCTTACTCCCACTACCCTCAGAATACGCTGACGTAACGACAATTGCTTTGAAAGGAAAATAGCTTTTAGAGTTTGCAAATCTGGTTTTAATTTCGTCAAAAAACCCGCAAGAATATTTAGACACTTCCAGCAACTAACGAACTTTGGCATTCAATGACACTGTATTTGCAAAAGAAAATTGAAGTACAATGCATACGTATATTTGCATAACAATAAAGTAACTCAGAATTTAGACATTGAGTAATTAGTTTATGGTTATTTTAATGCAATAAATGTATTCTTTTAGTATTCCTTTAACGTACGTAGTTTTTAAAACAAAGTGTCCGTGTGTCCACAAACACTGCGTAAATAGCTGAAAATTCAGCTTTAGAAGCACGCATAATAATATTGATATGTTTATATACAGATATATAGATTTGTAGTCGGTTACGGCACTAGTAACGTAAGTAGTTTGGGAGTGTATTAAGTGGGTTAATCCGAGGACACAAATATGGTTCTAACAGTTTTAGGTGTAGTGTGTACTGTACCTAAGATTGTTTAAGTCATGTTATAACGGCATTTTTGTGGATTGTGTGCGCAAGGAAGCATGTACTTTAAGACACACTTATGACTCCTGAGTAACAGGTCTGTATGGGCGGTGGTTGTTACTTTCCATCAGGTGACCAGCTGTCTGCTCGTTTGCCCCCTGTACCAGAAAAAAAATGGAGTTACAATTGTCTTGTATTTATGATAGGCTACTTATTCACAAATATGTACTATATCGCTATTCTCAAAGACATAGAGGCTATACCTCATCGCAAATAGAAACTGTATGTAGTAAATAATTTTCTTGCATAATACCAATAGAAATATATGGTAGTTATTGTTCAAGGCCACAATTTGTGACCGATATCAATAACGAAGCATTGTTCTGAAGTTAAGACTTGTGGCAATTTGCAGTGATAAACATGAAAAGTTGTTCGATTCTCTCAAAGTATAAACAATAATAACAAATCGGTTCATCGACTCGCCTCGTCCTTTCAAACACATAACAGTTCGTTACTTCTGACTTTATATTATTTATTTCCGCGATTCTAACTTCTTTCAACTCGTAGACTATGAAAATTATCGCTGTTCTAAAACAATGTCCTGCTTCCGACCGCGACCCAAACTTCCCTCTACAGTGAGATTAAGAATTATTACCTCTTATCTCCGTCCTAAGTCGACGACTCGTCGCCTATTCGCTCTCACTGAGTCACACTCGATATCTGAGAGAAATTATTTCGACAAACTTTACCTAACGGTTGAGCGCCCCTGCCTGGATCGACCACTTACCGAACCAAATTCTACTTTAACATTACAAGTATAGAGCTTAATTCAGGTATCGAGACATCGTCGCTGTTGAGACACGTGATTAGTGAAAAGCGGGAAACTGGGAATCATTTGTGAATTTTCGAAAGGGACAGGTGACGTGATATTATGCAAATGGACGACGCGCGGGAGTGGGACAGAAATACAACTGAAGTTCAGCCGAACAGACGCGTCTGAGGATAAAATTTATATGCGGATGAAACGATTTATTACAAAAGCGTTGAGTAGGTACTCGAAATTAATTACACTAAGTTTTGCTTTCATTTTGTACCATTGTGCGAGGTCCGGGGGATTTTCCTTGTCTTGTCGAGATATCGGCGGTTTTTATTACATCCTCGACAAAGGGGATTTCGGAGGTGGATATTTATGACAAGTTTGCAACGCTTTATTTTCTTTATTTTTGTTTTTTGTCTCTGTGAAATATACGTCGGATGCTCGAAGCCTACGCCTGTTGACGGAGACATTAAGTTGTGTTATCGCCGCGACGTGATCGACTGTTTGCTCGATGTTTCAATATATTGTTGCTATGTACTCGTAATAAGTAACGAGCCTGTGTATT
>JANTPX010000031.1:404365-415142 GCA_024757885.1 Apantesis nais | reverse complement strand
GCTTATGCTTTCTCAGACTCCGAATTGGATTGAGTGGAATTCTCTATGAATCCATTTATTATGTAGATAGAAATATTTTTTATGAAAACCTGATTGGTTGGCCTAAGAACTAATACATTCCATCAGATGTCAGTTTCCATCAGGTGACCCGTTTGCCCACCCTATCATAAAAAATCACGTTGTAACAAAATATGTACGAACAAACTTTTGTGAAACAACTTTTGTTGAAGTCGATATGTAATCGACTTTAAAAACTTAAAAAGTTATTTCGCGTTCCATGTTTACCAAAATCATTTTATAATTATGTTATAAATGCCGGATAATTTACAAATGCTCAGTCTACAGTAAAATGACAATGCCTTGAGGGCTCAGTAGTAGATTGTTTTCAGGATTAAAACGCTCGCTAAAAAATCAACCATTTAGAAACTGGTCGTTGTAGATCGATGCAAGCAGACACTATGTTATTTATGTTCCTTTATTTATATTTTACATCTCACAAGCTTCCTAAGGTTCCTCCAGGTGTATATACAAAGGTAGGTCTTAATTATTTTTTTATTTTTAAAACATTTTCAAACAATAGTTAAGCAGTTTTCTAAAATAAAGATATTAAATTTCAATTTGTTTTTTATGTTAAATACAACAGTGGTTCCTAAATAGTTAGTATCCATTTTATAAACTATTTTAAAAAGCTACATTGCTTATTGTGTACTGAACTAATTTTTATTTAATAAATAAGCATTTCATATTATCAAATTTGCCAATGCGCTTCTTACATGTTTAGTGTTCCAAAATTTTGCGGGTAATCGTAAGTCTCTCTCATCTCATTTGGGCTTTACGCTTAGAACGGCCGACCGCACTGTTTTATCTTCTTAATGAACAAAATTAACGGTTTGAATTCATGAAACTAATGTAATAACTTGACACATTTCACACATGGCTATATGATCTGGAAGCTGAAAATTGACTTAAGTGGCGTGCAATGGGAGAGGCCTATGTGTATTTATGCATCTAGTCACAGAACAAATAGCCGTGCTCATTACGCAATCATTTACCCTTAGTTAAGAATCAAATCTACTAGAGCCGAAGGCTCTAAAATCAGGATTACGAAGCCTACCTACCCAGCTACAGTTGAATGGGTTTAGTCCTAGCTTAAATCGAGAAAAACCACTCTTTTCTACTTGTAAATTATAATCGTTTAAATGTTGCTGATATATCTAATATATAAAATTCTCGTGTCACGGTGTTTGTAATTAAATTCCTCCGAAACAGCTCTACCGATTTTGATGAAATTTTGTGAGCACAAGGGTTAGGTCTGCGAATCAGCCAACATCCATTTTTCATACAAACCTCTTTTTTGACAAAAAAAAATTATATGGCGAAACAACGTTTGCGGGGTCAGCTAGTAAAATATATGAAAAAGAATATTAAATCGCCGTTTGTACATGATCAATGACTTTAACTATTGTATCTATGGTGTACCTACTAAATAAGAGTACCATAAAGCTTATTTTTTTCTATTCTATTCTATTTAATAAAAAATCTTAAACAAACTAAATAACAGGGATTTTTAATGTATTTCATTTACTTATATATTTTAACAACAATAAGAAAATCAAGATTTTAGAGACGTCAGTTGCAGAATCATGTTCATCTTTTAGATTTACATATAAGCACCAAATAATTAGTATCTTTCTCAAAAGGAGTTCCCTTCTCGTCAAATTACTATCGATTTTTTGGTGATTTTTGCGCCAGTATCATCGTTGAAGTGATATATAATTAGTTAGAAGTAAACTCAACCAAGAAACACAAAAGTAAATATATAAATTCAAGAATTTGCATGTATATAACAAATGCCGTCAAAACAGATCATTTCGATACAACACAAAGTGTTTAAAATATTAAAAGTAAATAATCATATGAATTGTTTTCTCATTAACGACATCAGTTAAATAATATAATCATAAATGTCAGTGTTAGTTTACCTCCTGACTGAATTTGTGAGCTTCTAAATTTCTAGTAACATAATGCGTACACGTCTGCTTTACGTGGGAGCACAGCAGTGCCCTCGCCTAGACGAGCCAAGCGAGGCGCAAGGGCACTACCTACCTTTTGTCGTTTATTACTTAAGTTTGGAACATACCACATAAACAAAATTCTCGAGATATGATGTCAATTATTTAGATTACCCTATTTATTTATTATTAAGACTTATTAAACATATAAGTATTAAACAAACAATAACAACATATTAAAACTTGAAACTATTACCCGAATCTAGAGTATGGAACTTTGTATTGAGTTCTACAAATTTTGCTGTTAAAGGTCTAAGCAAGTTCTAAAATGCAGTGAAATCTCATCAAAAATATTTTCTTGCAAAATTTCGCTAAAACGAGATGTCTTGACGGTTCGTTATTACAAGAACTATGGTATTATAGAAACTTTACATAATGGTCGATGATAGCGAATAGCCAAGACCTCAGTGGAGTATTGTAATAATACCGTTTATTTGTAGTGGAATTATCCTCATCACCAAGAGTTGTAATATTTTATTATATCCCGATTTATTTGCAATAATTATTTTTTCAATTTTTATAAGTTATCATCAGCACTGTTTGTTTTAATTGATAAGCTTTAAACAATAAAACTGTTATTCATTTTTTAAAAGTCTATCATTGTCCTATTTACTAAAGTTTATTTTTCCATTTTCTATTCTATATCCCCGAATAGTGTCATGTTGTGTTATACACCCACTTTTCCCTAGGAGAGAGACAAGGCCTTCCCAGCATGGACGAGGCCACTTGTTCATTGATCGGAGGCCAAGGCTTGTCGACGTTGAAGGAAACTACTCAGACTAGTGCCACTCCGTTCGAGGCCATAGAGCATCGAAGCAATTCTCGCAAACACCGGTCTGATTTGTTCTACAAATGGCTCGATAAATTGTTCAGTATCCTTTTAGAAATATTTTTCATACCACATTAGCATCGCCAAATCATAATAGAAATATGTATAAGAAGGTTTGAATATTTAAAATATTTCCTCGAAATTAAAATACAAATTATTCACTGTCGAGTTTAATTGTTCAAAGAAGTTCATCTACATATTCATTAATCGCTGACCCGACAGTGACATCTCTTTTAGTGACGGATGTATAAACTTGAATTATGTAGTAAACAAGACAATTCTCGACCATTTTGCATTACAAATTTAAGCAATGGATCAGATTAAACGTAATATTATTTTAGGTATGCATTTCTTATCATTCGTGCGAAACTCGTTACATGTTTTACGTAGCGTTGATAAGAAGTTGACGGTGGGTAGCGGCACGGGTGCTAGTACCCCGGTCAATATGTAGAGTGGTTGTGCTGTGCAGGCGATCAATCGCGTTGCGGCGTGGGGAGGCTGGGGAGGAGGGGCGAGCGACCACCTGTAGCGCACCCCTCCTGCCCCGGCCCGCGTCCTCTGACATCGACACGTGACGTAGACACCGAGAAATCCGCCCAAACGTAAACATTAATTCTTACTTCATTCTTCATTGTTCAGAATGTCGCTTCGCGCCACGCGCGCGGATTCCAATCTCTCTCGTATTGGTAAACAAATTGAGCTCGACGCACACTGTCCGTCGCTAGGCATGTTGTGTTGGCAAACGCGATTGTAATATCAAATAAATGTGAAATAGTTCAAGATGTAAATTAATCAGGTCCAAGGCATTATTTATATGTGTGTATGAAACTAAGAACTTGTGATTTACTTCCACGAGATATAAAAGTAACCATTCTTTCGAACTAAGTCGATCTATCTATCAACGTATTTTTCTTTATTATACATATACTAATGAAATAAATTAGTCAAAGTTCATTTTATATTTTTTTTCAATCGTAATGAACTATCGCTTAGATTTTGATCATTAGAGATTTTGATATCGAAAAATAACCATTCGCTTTCACTTAATAGCTGACTACCCTATGTCAAGACTTCTCATTTGATTTAGAAATAAAAGACAGTCCACATCCGCTTTCACATCTAAAAATATTTTTAACTGAAAATTATTAAGTTATTTATTTAAATTATTCATCTAAGTATCGGCACTTTTAATTATTTTTTTAATCGTTAGGGTATATGGTTATTAGTATATTCCTTTAAGCATGCAATTATAATAGTTGAGCTCATAAAATCATGAACCTTGAGATTTAGCGTGTTTTCAATGTTAAAAGTTAACTAAAGACTTTAAATATGCTTCAATTTCCTACGTTCTACCTACTTCCATAACAAAATTTGCTCAAACACTGTCGGGTAGTGTTTGTGCACAACTTCGTTTAAATATCTTACTAAAAATTAACGAATAGTATAAGTGTTTGAACTGTAAAGTCAGAAATACAAAATCTTATATACTTAAATATATTTTAATGATGTTTTTAAGTCTACTTAAATAGATATTAATTATACACTTAAGCATATTAATATAAATATTTTATAAGAAGATACCGACCCATAGGCATGGCATGTTCAGCATGGTGCACGTGGTGAGTGGGGTAGTCATAGCGGTAGTAACGCGCGTAAGGATCGTGCGCGTGCGTCGCGTGGTAGTGGTGCGCATAGGGTGCGTAGGACGCATAGGGCAGTGGCGTGTACGAGCCGTAGCCCTCCCAGCCGGCGCTCGCGCCGTACTGCCCGTGCGCGCGATACTCTCCGTACTTGCAGCAGTCCATGACTCCGCGTGGCCTACGCGCCCTCCGGCGCACTCGCATCTCGCGCCCTCCGACATTCTCGACGCGCTTCGCACCGCCACATCACCGCACTCATACGTTTATTCTACCATGCCACTAATCTCACACGAAGCTCTCCAAGTTCATCACTTTAAATCCTACTGTTTATACCCAATTTCAATAACATTAAATCTACTCAAGTTTATTCCATTAGTATTCAGTAAAGTTTCTTTAAAGTTAGTTTTCTAAAGTCTGAAAAATAATTGAGAGCGCGGTGAATACGCGTTGAGATCGAGCGCAGTTTCGCGGCGGGAATCGGACGCGGGTGCGACGTTAGTTAGCGAAAAGAGGTCGTTCGAGTTTGCCGGCGACGACGAGAGATTCGATGGACGAGGGCGGTGGCGGGGCGCGGGCCGCGAGGAGGGGCGACGCCCGCTCGCCGGCGGCTCGGCGCAGCGCGGCGCTCGACGGACGCCGACTGAAGGCGTCGCGGAATCGATACGTCGCCGCCGCCCGCGGCCGCCCGCGGCCGCCCGCGCCCGCCCGCACTACCTGCCTGCGCCCGTATTGCGCGCGAACTTTGTCTTCCCCGACGGAATTTTATATTTAGAACCATGGTGAAACGATTGATCGATACTTTGCACTATTAATTAGTACCCACCAACTTTCACTAGATATTTTGATAGATAAAAAGCGACAACTTATTTCGTTGTTTCTCTATTATTTTACTAAAGTTAATAGAAATGGACTCTCGATACGGCTGGTTGCCAATGGCACAAACAATTATCGTAAATTTAATTTCACTATGAAATTCTGCAAATAAGTTGAGTGACTTACAATAAAAAAGTTTTACATTTTTTTATATACAGCTAATAAGAGAGACGCATTGTTGGCAGTCATTTAGTTGATACTTGCAAAGTTTTATCGAATTGCGCGTAGGCGGCAGTGACCCACATCGGTGACAATCATGTGGCGCATCACCCGCGCCCTTCGTCCTTCGGCTGACTAGACCGTGCTCAACTTTCAATAAAAACGAGACGTCATAAATACTCACAAAAATGTACGATGACTCCATACTTATTAATTAAGTTTTCGACAAAACTTTTACATGGGTACACATTTATAAGTTACTGTCATATATGTATTATAGTAATTCGACTTTTATATCAATTGGAAACTCGGTTGTGTAAACTTGTCATGAATATTGCTACACCCCAAAGGGACAATAAAAGTTGTAAAAAATTCATAAACTAATTGTATTTTAGACGGTCAGCGTTCGTAGCAATCCTAGTACTTCGTATTGCTACGTTCGTTTCTCTGCTTATCATACCAAAGCGGTATCGTGAAGTTCTTACTAGTATATTACGACTTTTGTCTTACCGTGTGATGAGAGTATTATGTGATTATGCTATTAACTATTATTTTAACTATAAGAAGTACCTGTTTCTCTTTTCCTCCGGTTAGTGATCTGATTCTTGTGTTTAAAAATTTTATTATGGTTTAGGTGTCAAACAAGCAGACGTATCACCTGACAATAAATACTATCGCCACCCGTGGACAAGTCAGAGAGAAAGGGATGCAAGTGCATTGGCGTTTTTAGAGTGCAACTCCTAGTATTAGGGAAAGTGGCCAAAAACAAAGAAATATTTGCTTAACACCGGTTGACACCGGTTTTCTTTGTTAACGGAGAATAAATTTGATCGTTTTGTACCGATGTGCTATTACACACGAGTAAAATGATATATTTCATAATAAATAAGACGGTATTACCTATTTCAACTGAAATATTAAATACTGTATCTTAAAAGTAATCTGTAGTTAACGGTGTTGGTACTACAGATAATAACTTGTGTACCCTTGTATGTCTTTGTAATGCAGTTGTACTTACTGTTTGTTAACTCGATTAAGAAAAAAAAAACATCTGTCAGTCTTATTTCATCATGTTTTTTTATATGTTGTAGTCGAGCTGATTAATATATTTGAAATGATTCATACGTATATTAGCTGTTATATTTAGTTACTTGTACGGTGATCTAAATATTCCTTTCTTTATCTTGAAATCACATCTTTTAGATCATCATTTCGAACGTTCCAAGATTTACGGTTTTATATTTATATTATAATGGTGGCTTTCATATATTATAAAACAAAGACGTGTTAGTTACACCATTTATTAGACAAGAACTCAGAATTTGACAGATTTTTATGATTTTTGGTTTTTGGATTTGTTAAAATATACCAAATAATAATTATGAAGAAAATTCATTTTTTCACACATTGTGTGTTAAATTGGATGAAGACCACAGCTGTGAAGAAAAATGCAAGTAATATTGTAGGGTAACTACTTACTAGTAAAACTTTAAAACAATATTCTTAATATGACTGATTGTCAATGATCTCATAAAATTAAACAAACTTTAAAACCTAACCGTTTAAGTTACCCGCCACTTTCCGCATAATTTGAGCATCCCTTCGAGACAACTTTTTTCATCACTAAGAATGAATGAAACCGACTTTCGTTCCTCGCTACAATCGTTTGAATACATTCAGAAGGTTTCGTAACTCGACTCGACATGGTTGGGAGACGAATTTATTAACGGTCGTATGATTATTGATTATTAATAGTACACGAAAATTGAATTTGGTTTGAAGATTGAATTTTTTTAGGAATGAATTGTATAAAAATAATATGTTGGAGTTTCGTGTTCTCTATAATAATATAAATTTATAATTTTTGAACGAATCCACCTGGCCAGTGCAGTTTGAGTACTACGCTGGCCAGACGGTAGCCAAGTACTCTACTACAGTTCAGTAGTGCACTACTAAAGGCTATTTTGATGATGATGATGAAATCTTTGAAAAACACTAAAGAATTCACATTATAAGAACGTAACTAATGTTATATATGCAAAGGTGAATCTATTTGTTTGTTACACTTGTCTTTTCAATACTTTTTAATCTTCAGGATCTTTTGCAAGTGTTGTCGGAGATCTTTTTTTGGAAGAGAGGGCAAATAAGCAGAGGGATCACCTGATGGAAAGCGACTGCCGTCACCAATGAACACCTGCGACTCCGGATTCACAAGCGCGTTGCGGACCCTTGATAGAGGAGTACGCTCTTTTCTTGAAGATTTAAAGATCGTATCAATTCGAAAATACCGCAGACGGTAACTTGTTCCACACGTTGGTTGTACGAGGCGAAAAGATTGATACATGATACATTCTTATCATCCAGAAAAAAGGTATTAGTCCCCAAGGGTATATTGAGCAAAAAAATCTTGATCAACTCGAGCTAGACCTCCAACGAAGGTCAAAACTAAATAGTTTAGGTATTCTCGGTCACAAGCAAAACAAAAAAGCAATCTATTTAAGATTGCAGAATTTTTTTTTTTTATATCACACTGTAACTACTCAGATATTCTGTAAAGAAATGGAACACGGAATTTATTTTTTTGTGTTTTATTAATTAACAAATCATTTATTAGTATCTCTGTCAATAAGAAATTAGTTTATTTTATTTATTTATTGGTTTAAACTTCTCAAAAAACATTTCCAGACTATGCTACAATTATATAAGTATACACATAATACACAACATGTTCGCCTGATACCTAAAATAGGTAATACCAGAGCTATAAGTACCAGGAATCTTCCAATGACACAAAATGACACAAAATATACATATCCAAAAATATTTATCCCATTTATTTACTTTTTACATAATGTTCCTAATTAATTTGTATTATTTAAGAAGCTTAACTTTATAAAACCTTATAAATAGATCACTAATAAAATGTTGGACCGCCACAATAGTGTGTTATATAAAAATCAATTTATTACCAATACTTGGTTCACGAAATTGAAAGTATATATACATTAATCTTTGTTGTGCTTATAACATATCACCACAATCACCAATCTGCCTGGCAATCTTGTTGATTAATATAATATGAGCTGAGGATCGCTTGTTGTGGCGCTCCGCAAGGGTAGAAGCAGACGTTTATGGGCTGACGTGAACTAACGAACCGGCGCCGCTAAAATTTGAAATTAATTTTAATACAACCCGAACGTAATTCAAATTTTCGAGCTGATATTCAATTTCTATGTTAAAACCTTATTTAATGTTCCTGTTAGATCTTACAATCACTAAAATTCGTTCGAATACAGTCTACAGCCAAGTCATACACCATATAATATAATTGTTTTTTTTAATTTTGTTATCCTTGACATTCGTAAAGGGCATTAGCAATTTAAAGACCCACAACGAACAATAAATATATTATTACTTTCAAGCACACTACGTATGTGCCAGGTACAGAATACAAAAGTTTTGATGAACGCTAATATGGCTCGCTAATATTGTAAATATCATTTACAAATACATGTACACTAGTGTCTCGGTAAGTGTGTTCTAATGTATATTGTGTAGTAGAGAAGCCAGGCGCGGGTTATCATGCAGATTGCGGCGAATCAATAGGGGCGCCTCGGCCACTGACGGCGGATGACGATCAATAGCGTCCCAGCGGAGCTGTCTCCGCATTAAGGGGCTTCCTCGAACGCCCTTACACCTACCCACAGTCTACCTACACTTCATACATAGCTTAGTGTAACAATACAACCAATATTGCTTCTGTTTGTATGGAAATTGTGAGAATTGATTTCATGGCGGATGAATTATTTGATTTAACATTTTTTGATCTAGAATTCTAAGATTGTTTCGATTATTAAGTTACTGTATTAGTTATTATAAAAGGTAGATTATTACTAGTAAAATTATTTCAAAAATGTAATGAGCGTAGCGTTTTAAACGCAACGAACATTTTTATGCAGTACGATTGTAACAGGTGGCGCACTGTTTTAGCTAATTTTATATTTAGTGTCGATGATATCACTATCAGATTGCTCGTTTAAGGGCATAGACGGTACAAACGTAATGTGAGGTAGTTTGACAGCTCAATAAATTAAGTTGTCTTAGAAAACAGAAGATAGATTTTTGTTCTAATGAATGCCTTTTCTCCATTATGTAATGGTTTATTCATAATCAGTTATGTTAAACAACATAAGAGATTAATCATCATTTATTAAATCTTTAAAACTAACTTGTAAGTTCCGCTTGCAAATTATTTGTCTTAATCGTATAAACATCTTAGCTTATCATATAGAAATTGAATTAAGTTTCATAATAATGCAATACGCACATCTTAGGAAAATTAAATCAATTTTTTTTATAGTTTTTACAGTAGGTATTGTGTAGATGAGTTGTGAGTAACATGCATTTTAGCAACACTGCTTTTTTTTAGTTATGATGGTACTATTTTAGACAAGTTACTAGCAGAACAACAATGTTCAATGACTCTCAAAGTTTAAAGATATACCTAAGGACTGTGCAGAGTTTTAGAAGAGTGTCAGTAAAATTTCAATTTTAATGTGCAGCGGACACTTGTGCTCACACACACACCCCACTTATCAGCAACGACACGACTCAGTATTCATCATTGAGCTTATGCCCCTTCCACACGCCCGTCTCCGTACGGTTCATTCACCGTCGCCCTGCGCACCACACGCCGACGCCTAGCTGGCTACTTTTCTTAGTCTTTAACTCTTCCTACCCGTTATACAAGAGTAGCATGCTCTAAAACTAAACCTAAAATCACTAAGTTTATATTTATAATTTAAATGAGACCGCTAGATGGGACGCCCAAGGTTATACCATAGGCAGTTAATCCAATCGCATGATATAAACCATCCAAAGTTCGAGAAGAAAAGGAATAAAGGATTCTTTTTGTTGATGAATATGACTTTGAAAATTAGTCAATTACTCTGTAAGCTTAACTTATATACAAAAAATATCATTTAGTCGAAGTTACGAAATATTTATAATACCTTTACAAAATACCTTTAGGGGTATAGAATATATCTATTGATCGCTTTATTCAAAAATTCTACCTCGAGAACTCACATTAATATGGTATAAAATGTGTGATACTTTCTAATGTAAATTTGAATTATAAAGAGCTTCAAAAGATTAAAAACCAGTTTTGTTACATGGATTAATTTTTAAGATATAAGCGCCAA
>JANTPX010000029.1:1183798-1194241 GCA_024757885.1 Apantesis nais | reverse complement strand
GATCATATCGCAATACATCCCTGTCGAACAAAAAAGTAATTTTGCAAATCCGTTTTTATATGACGGAGTTATGCCCAAACATACGTAAAAAAAGCAAAATATAAATACAAACATCCAATTGATAACCTCCTTCTTTTTGAAGTCGGTTAACAAGGTTACAATTGCCAAATTTCGTTAACGTCGGTAGTTAATTAATGGATTAAAGTTATCTCTAATATTAAGTGTTCTGAACTTTTTCTTGTGGAGTTAGTATTAATTGATGTATTAAGTGTTATAAAATAAATCATATTTAATCAAAATAAATGCAAATTTTTATAACCTAATGAATGCTAAAAGATATCAGACGTTATACCCGAACTATAGTGGTGTGTTGTTACCGCCCTAAGAATGAACGAGTTTTATATCACCCCTCTCTCCCATTTCAACAGAAAATGTTTATATACCATTACAGCACCACCCATCCCCTTCTATTGGTCGCAGTTTTAGTCAGTTCAAGTTTAACTTCTCACATTACAGATAGTCCTGGTTACTTAATAAGATAGTTAACAGTTTTTACACTTTTTTTTCTTACATGTTATAATAAATATTGAAAACAAGTTTTTTATTAACCATCAAAACAACAAAATAAAATCATAGCAACAACTACCGAGTATCTCATTTCACATGCCATTTGATATTACCACATTAAAATGTTATTTAATATATTTTATGACATTATTTTACTACCATTTGTAGTCTGACAAACAATAAGGTTTATTAGAGAAACGATAAAAAAAACTCTGTTTAATGATTAGATGCACTCACACGTGAATTTAACAACCGCAAAGCTAGCTTTAACATGTCGCCGTGAGGTGTCGTCAAAGCTTCTTACTGTGTAGGCAGAAAGCGGCGGGCAGTATAGCGTCTCGAAGGCTGTTATAGTCACCCTGGAATGTGCTCCAGTCATGGAGTATGGCAAAGAGGATTCCAGAAGCCGCTAAAGTGTTCCTGGAGCTCCCGACTACTAAAGTATTTCGCTGCGGGGTTTAGTCTGTAGACCGGTTCTCCGGTAGTCCCACACTCGCCCTCCGTTTCTCCAACGGATGGTAATAAAATAAGCTAAATAAATCGCTAAGCCAATGATTTCTTCGCTCTTTGTTCTCATAAAGCTTAAATCCTTAGCATAACTTTACAAACACCTGCATACTGGGGCAAACACCTGTATGAGATCAAACTAATAATTTTAAAGGAACTGGGTATGAATACGTACTCGGAGTTCTTCTAACATCTTAGCTAACTTTTCTTCGATTTCTTCTACTTCTTTTTGTTTTGCTCTGAGCACTGCCATTACACTTTTGAGTACAGCGGCTGCTTCTTTGTGCCTGAAAGAAAATATACACATTAGTTTTAGTTATCTTATTATTACATAGTCAATATATTTCTTATGCCAATATTTCCTTGATCATAGTCAATGTGGAAAGCTGCATCGTAAAGAAGAGGGTCTTTAATCAGTGCGTCCTACCCGTCATGACATACGGAGCCAAGATGACGGTTAGGCTGGCCCACCGACTTAATGTCTCTTAGCGAGCTATGGAAAGGTATATGCTCGTGTTGAACTGCGGGATGGAATCCGCAACGAAATTATCCGACAGAGGACTAAAGTTGTGAATATTATCCAGAAGTGTAGCAAGCTGAAATGGCAGTGGGCTGGCCATATCTGTCGCAGAACCGACGAACGTTGGAGTAGACGGGTTCTTGAATGGAGACCACGTTGCTGGTAGTGACTGGATGAGGAAAGCAAGGGATAGTGCACTGTGGCGTGCCCTTGGGGAGGCCTACGTCTAGCAATGAACTGCAATAGGCTGATTGATTGAGTGATTGATTGAAGTAGGGTTTGCAAAAAGCAAAATAGACTGAAGTTTATAACATCCTTTGTGCGGGCTAGGTTTGAATTAACCGTCAAACGGTAGGTGAGATGTCAGTGTTACGTATTATGTAAGACTACAGCTCGCTCGCTTTTTTCGGTTTTATTAGAATTCACATACGCAATACATTATGCATGTCGGTAATGTTTGTTTTTAGTAGTTTTCTTAGTAAGCCCACGAATCGTAATAAAAGTCTTTTTTTTTGTTTACTTTAACCAATTAGATAGAGTAATAAGAGAAGCTCATTAAAGGCAATTCTTTCTAGAAAATAATGTAATCTGATATTGGTTTGGTTTTCAAAGGCAAAGAAAGTAAACAAAATATTGAGTAGGCACTTTGATTTCTCGTATCAATTTTGAACAAAAATATCTTCAAAATTATATCTAATAATTTATCAGTCTAAATAGGCAGTTACTCAGACGAGTTAAGACTAATTATAAAATGTTAGCTATTTTGATACATATATGACATAATTTTGATAATATTATAATGGAATAAACATGTTTTTACTTACTGATTGAGCGGTTCAGTCTAAACAAGAATTATCCTTTGTTTTAAACAACGTGAACTTTCCCCTCTGGCGATGTAAAAGGGATCGGATCACTGGAACATGGCAACACCAAACCTTAAAGCAAATATTAATGACGGTAATTAGTTTCATTGAAAGATATTCGTGTTTAATATCAGTACAATGCCCCAATGCTTATATTTGATGTAAATTAGTCAATATCACGTTCATAATTGCTAATTTGCAAGCATACCACATAGGACTTGCCTACATAAGTTTAAACACATGATTACGTACAAGTGTACGTAGTTAAAACGAAGAATGTAATATTTATATCACACTATTACAGTTTTTAAGTACACTGAAATTCTGTAAAAGCGTCTATTAGAATAGTGTCCAACTATTGGCCACTAAGTTCCCTGCCACTGTTGCTGTGTGTGTGTGCGTTTACAGACGCTCGATTTTTAAGCACACCAGCATAGTTACACTCTTGCCAGCTTAATAAAATTGACAGTTTGTTTTAGTTGTTCCGTAGTGCGAATCTAGAACCTTGTTGCATGTTTGGATTTGTCTTTAATACAAGTTGAATGTTTTATCATTGTAACCAGGGAAACGTTTTTTTAGGTAAAATGATTTGTTATTGGACTACTTATGAACGCAATACATCGCTATACAAATATATAGATACCTATGTTTCTTACAGCCGAATATGATGTCAATAATAAAATGATTTAAGCTGAAATTATTATTCGATACCAATTTGTATGTATTATGTAATTACATAGTACAAAAACAATTTCCTATAAAATCGAACAATTTCATTTTACATAGACATTTATGTAAAATCAAGTTGTTCGATTTTATAGGAAATTGTCAATACTTTCTCACAACTCCTGAATCTGAAGTGGACAATTTCCGAAATGTGATGAGTATTGAAAGTCGACCAACCAAAAGGACGTTGGTCTGAGTTTATTCGTGTTTTTGGAGCAATATTGCGGACAAGAGAATAATTGTATCGGCTGATATTAGCTATATAGCGAGCCAGAACACTCGTATATCTGTTTATGTCTTAGTGTAAAGAATAATTTTATTGTTCTTTTAGTGTGTGGGTGTAACTTGCTGTGCTATATGTATTACTTGGCTTCTAAACGAGGGTTTTATCTCGTAAAAATATATAATAACTTTTATTAAGGAGTAATAATATTATCATAAAGTTTAACCCAATTCATTTTACATTTTCATGCGAGTTCTCGTCCCCGATATTGGGCTGTCATAAAACCTAAAATCTCTTTTCTTGTTTTGATTAAAACAAAAAAGATTCGGCTATCTTATCAAATGCCAATATTTATAATCCATCTAATCTAAGAAGTACCGTTTGACGTTACATAGTTTTCAAGACGGAGCAATAACTTTTTCTGTAAAAACATAGAATTATGAAGAAACTGTTATTTTATCGCAAGATGTACAATTCTTACTGACTAAATTTTCAGTAACATGCATAAATCTATGCAACTGTAATCGATTAGTACGTATGTACAAATCACTAAGGAATGATATCGATATCTCTTAAGAGTCGAGTTGTAGCAATCGATTTCTTTGACCCCATAGCTATACTTCAATCTGTTAGAACTGTCAAACGGTACTAATTAGATTGATGAACGGTTATGAATAACTATGTTTTTCAGAAGTGCACCATAGTACACTCTGGTTAATTTGGAATCATACAACTGTGTGTGAGGTCTTAAACTATCTGAAATTATCTTGTCCGATAATAATAATATTATCATATCTTTAATTTTACTAGGAATTATCTATATAAGCTAATAAACTCTCATTCAAGTTATTTTTATAGAAACACTCATTTTTATCTCCAAATTACATGTTGATTTCCATAAAAAAATTACGTAAATGCCTTAATTACATTATTTCGCTTTACATACAAATTACCCTTAAAGCAAACAATATGGTAATGTAATAAATAAATTAAACATAATGTCGGACAACATTCAAAGACAAATTTTAATTACAGCCCGTGGCGGAGGAGCCGTTCCGATTCGCGATGGAACTCGACGACCTTCCCAAGGAGACCCTCAAAAAATACATCTTTGAGGAAACATTACTGTTCAAGAAACTGAACGAAGACGCGTAGATAACATCTGCCCTTTATAATTATATCTATAGAGCCACCCGCGTCTACTCAGGCGACAGAGGGGTAAAACGTTTGATGCATGCCAGCTCTGCGTTCACGACCATCATATATATAGTTGACAGATGTTCCCGCTAATATCATGACGTCATTGTCGCACCGCGTTATATAAAATTTATCATCGATGTTTTTATCTTATCTTTAACAACGCTTCGTGATAAGCAAGTAATACGAATAATTCTTAAGAATATTTGTTCGCTCTTGTAACTTTAAGGATAATATACAAGTTTGTGTAGAACAGGAAAAGTGTGGATTCAGAGCTCGCACATGTATGCGACGCGAGTAAGGTCTAATTATATTGATATCTATTATGTTTGTTTAAGTTTTCAAATATTCATTACTCGTAGTCGGTTAACCAAAGGTAATTGTTAACCAAAATGTCGTTTTCATTAGGTATTCGACGTTGTGGACTGTAGAGTTTTGAGTAAGCCGTATTTTTTTGTATTATGCTCTGTAATCTGTAATGTTAATTATGTGTACTAGGCTCGAAGCCGGGAAAAGTTTGTGAATCGTGTGAGATCCATTAAGCCCAATGTTGCGTAAATAACTGTTTATGATCACGGTAATGTAATATTTTATTACCAGTTGTATTATCAGGCTGAACCATGGATTATGATCATCACGTATTTTCGGAAGCATTTTGCTTGTGGTTAAATATGTATGGATTACGATTAACTATTTCGGTGAGTGATTTCCTCGTTTTGGAGCCCAACACACATATAAGCTTAGTAAGGTATCTAAGTGTTTCTAACTAGCGTTTTAAACTTACAGTTTTCAAAGCGCAGTTCTATTATTATATACATAGTCGCTTTAAATGGCGATTGATAAAGTATTGTTTTATTGTGGCAGTATGATGCATAATATTTTATTTTAATAATATCTGCCAAATAAGTGATGAATCGCTACCTTTTTCATTTCTATGATTCACAGTTAAGATACTCGGAATCATGACGTCTGAACATAGACTTACTTATGTTCAGAAATATCGTATCGGTATGGTTGGATCAGAATGTAGAAGTAATAGGTATATACATTAATGCGTAGTGAACTTATAGTATCATAGATAGGACTTTTCTGAAATTTATAAACGTTAAACATACCTAGTCGTACAATTTCTAAATTGGGATATTCGATCATTGGAGTTGAAGGATATCGATATCATTCTATTGTGCAGTATTACGCGTCGATACGACGAGGGTCGCGTTACATGCCCGCATCGCGACTAACATCTAGGGGAATACGTTTATGTGCGGATTCGGAACAGCATTCAATGTTTTTATTAATACTTAAGTGTGTCAGCCGACACATATTTAGCTCCATTCGGGGTTTTGGACGTAAGGAAAGTGAGAGTATGTAGGTATTATGTAAAAGCAACGGCGTTCGTGAGCTGCAACTTCAACCTGACGATACTGCATGACTGGGGAGTCTTATAACACAGAACGCAAAGCAGCTACACGGTACGCCTAAATACCAAACAGAAAGGGAAGTATCGCGATTTAATGGCCGATGTAAATATTTTTACATTTCGAATTAATGTATTGTAAAGTGTCACCAAGTAAAAATTTAAAGCACCACATTATTATTCATTAATTCTGATGTGATCTAATTACGAATAAATGTACTTTCCATACGGCGGGCGAGGTGTTCGTTGGAAAACTTGCGTGTTTCAATATTTTTTTTGTAATAATAAATATCGTCTTCCTTGTATTGCATGTTAGCGCACAAGACAATTTTAGAATAGTTAATTCTTCATATCAGATGTATTAAAGAGGTGTTTATAGAATATTTAAAAATTTCGTTGTTGAATGTGCGTTGTTGGTAGGTTCGTCGTATCAAGTTTTTCAACGAACTGTATTGGTATAGATTATAAACAAAGAGTTGTTGACGTATTCGAAAGACGGTTAGGCATTATAACAATAGTTCAAGCCTGCCGCAATGACGTAGAATTTATCGAAAACTACCCCCATTGTGCGCAGCGCCTCTTTGTTAATAAACTGTAAGTGTTGTGACGGCCAGGACCAGACGGGACAGGACCTTCTAACATTACAACTTACACACAGTTTTTAAATGTACTTCTGTAGTATAAGTTTTGACATTCAAAGAAACCAGTACAGTTATAATATTTAGAAATGAACAATTTCTTTTGTGGATTAAGTTCTATAGATCGTAAGGTTTAACTATATTCGCTACATAATGAACACATTGCCAGTGTTACTTTTTATCTCAGATCTTATCTTGAATAAATCACATACGCTCGAATCCAGTTACATCATCACGACCTTATCTAGAACTAAAGTGGGCTGAAATTAAACTGGACAGCCCTTGTGTATAAAGAAGCACTCGGCCGTCATCAAAGGAAGGGAAATTAGTGGAAAATTCGAGTGGATTCAATTGTTTTAATTGTAGGGACTAACGCAAATGAACATGTTTCAATATACTCTAAATTACGAGTGGTCAGTGTGTGAAAGTGGGTTGTAATGCTAGTCGGTACATACTCCGCGTGGCCTGCCTAGGGCACCTACCTATTGTTACTTCATTATCGTCTATAAGATATTGTTAGAACGGTTAGCCCGTTTCCAAACCTTATCCAGTGTATCGGCTGTATCCTAGGCTCTACCGAGCTTCTCTACTTCTGTTCTAAGACTTGAATAACGTTAATTGTTGAATGTATTTAGAGAACATTTTAGCTGATATACAATTTGTCATTCAATTTTAAACAGTACATAATGTGAAAACTTTCAAAGAGAGTATATTTTGCGTCTCAAGTTTATATTGAGGCTTTACGTGTTATATAAATGTAATGAAAGGTTTAAAAGTCATTGCTTCCTGCGGTTGTGGTTACATTTGCGGGTAATCGTTTAAAATTGCACTCTAATGGAAGGAATGATAAAATATAATAGTTTTAGAAAACAAATCGAGGTACCTACCGAGAGATGTCAATTGTTGTTTAATGTAACCACAGCCTTCTTTGATAAAAATACTCCGTGCACCGAACCGTGAAGGTGAACTATCTAAGTTTTTGTTGAAAAGTAAATTTAAGCTGGTAACACACAGCGAGCGCTACGGTAAACAAGATGTTGGTTTTATATCCAGTCGTTTCGGTTAATTTTATTGCCCCATTTGGATGAAGTAGAATATAGTTCAAAACGTTGAAATTCAAGGGAAAAACAGTAGTAAACATTTACATTTACAAAGTGACATGAGTGTGAGAGCTTCAAGGCATTCACTCGCTTATACTTATTATTCATAAGTTTATTAAAATTTGTGCTTTTCATGTTAACACTGTTCTATTAATATTTCTACGTTAACATTATTTATATGTTTAGTTAAACATTGTGTTTTTTTCTATAATTTATTAACTTGTGTGTTTTATAAATCTGAATGCGCCTAATTTTAGAAGTATTTTGCATCATAAGCCATTGTTACATACCCGTGCCGCCCGCTGTGTGGTCATAGCTCTAAGAACGTCGAAAGACGCACTAAGTCTTATGTACATTTTAGTTCTTTTTAAGTATTGCTTGCAAATGTGTAATTTCAACTGTAGTTTAGAACACATTTCATTAAACTTTATAAAAAAGACAAGCTTAAATTATTATTGTGGTTAACGATGAAATTTTTTTAAATAAGCGAATATTATCTCACTGACTGCTGTTTGAAACTTGTTAAACGTCTTTATTATTTAGATTCTTATTTCTTATTTAAGGGGACACCTTTTTAAACATGGCAATTGCTGCTACTTTTTTTTTAAATAGACAGCCTGAGATAAACATGTTTATCGAATAAGACTTGAATACTTATATATGTCTGGGAACAAGTTTTTTTGTCACTGGCTGATTTTTTTTCGAGTCTACCATGAATTGTGCCTCAACAGCTTGTTTCTAGAAAATTCAAGCCCATTTCAACCATACTTTGGAACTTATTCGGATGTTCATCAATTTAATTAATGTTGCAGCGAAACTTGATCACTTGGTTTATATAATAAGCTACTGTTTTAATAAAAACGTATAAAAACAATACAGAAGGGCACTGGACACAACTGCAGGTGAAAGTTCCGAAGAGCAACAATACAAAAAAAAAGTGACTGGTTTTTAATTATAACATAATAAAATACATACGTTGTTTATTCTCCCTATTGCCTATGTGATTAAATAGTTATTCACTAAAACACTTTTGGTGTGTTGTTACTAAAACTGTGTATTAAGTTAAACCAGTACTTGTTATTAATAATCATAAAAGGTTTATTTTTGCCATTAACAATAAAACACTACTAAAACTTATCATACAACCCATTATTTTGCTAAACGATTACTCACAAATACAATTTATTTCAGTTTAGTGAAGATTAATACAATATTTTGCTTTTTAGACGTTTTACTTACACAGTTAGACTTCGTTGACTTATGTTAGTATGTATAAAGGAAAACGATTTGGCGCATTGAAATAATGAAAAAACTACGTAGTGAATATAATAGCTGCACGATTCCGCTATAACTTAGTGATTTTTTATGTTATAGAGAAACAGTCATCTATAATTGTGCCTGTACCCTTCTACACTAAATCGAAGACTATCTTATATCTTCTTATCACTCAATACTTCCTTCGTTAGTAATATAAAACCTCCAACATAACACCAGAGATAACCCATCATGTATTTATTGTTAAAATATGAGTGTTGCCATATTTTCTTAAGTCATTATGTACAAATTGGATATTGTAAGATCATTTGTTATCTGTCAACAGTTGAATATTACGAAAATAAATCAAATCAAAAGAGTTTATAACTAGTTTTATTGTTTTTTAGAACACCAAATTTAATCCTTGTCCGTTTTCATTTATTACTGTTTTGGATACTACGTTATATGGGGTTCCTGCGATGAATGTCATCATAAAATAGCCGTTAATCTGTGTGGTTTATTGTTTTGAAAAGATCTGATATATTCGGTTTACAAATGAGCTATTTATACTTTTTTTTTATAACTATCGGGTTTTGGTACTTTTTTTCTTAATTCTTAATTTTGTCAACTTTTTTTACTCGATGGTCAACTAACAAACTATGTTAGGTCATCCTTAATAAATTAAAAATTGATTTTGGATACAAGAAAACTTTAGTTGGTCAGTATGCAGGTTTAATATCTGCTACAATGGAAACGGTTAAAACCAGGGTAGTTTATTTTCAGACAAACTCCACTGCACAGAAATCTGAAATATGCTTGTTGCATCTTTGATTTAGTAAAAAAGTGGTATTACAATTACTTATATTACTACAACTATTTACAATTCATCTTCACTTTTTCAACCACGTTATGTATATATAAATAATTGAGGTACGGTCGCAGGCATAGTTGAAAAATAGAGGGGTAGTTGTTCTCTGAACCTTTGTCTAACTAACCTGTCTACACGTACGAGTATATCGTTGGCATACAACCTTTTCAGGAAAATTTGTTCAGGTGATTCAGCATCAAGCTGAAACACATTGGATGTTTTGAGTAAAGGCATAAGTATGTATTATAAGAGTATGGAATAATGTCTGGAACTTATTAAATTAATAAAACTTAAATAATTAATTCTAGTTGCTACTATCGCCCGTTCTAAATAATAACGGGCCTACTGCCGTACACGTCAAAACAATGTTGTTATTTATTTGATTATGCGACTGTATCTAGCTTTAATTAAAAAATAGTGGGTTTGAATTAGTTGGGCCCATCTCATAAGGCTCAACCCTGTGGAAAACGGGCGGTTGTGGATCGGCACAGGTATATTATGAATTAACTTCGTGTCGCTAAATACCTGACAAAACAGATATTTGCTATTGTGTAAGGGGTTCT
>JANTPX010000029.1:562752-578394 GCA_024757885.1 Apantesis nais | reverse complement strand
AACTAACTATCTCTTACGTTGTGTATTTAAATTAAAAAAATACTTACACATTAATAAGAACATTATGTAATGAAAAAAAAGGTATGGTAAAAGTACATCGTCATTAGGACATAATAGGTTGTTACTATTCCTTATTCACTAAACAATATACTTATGGATAGCGACAAAATAAATAAAACTATATTTCTATATTCTGCTCATAAAAATGTATGCAGTCATATAAATTAAATATCCAAATAGTTCATAAACTTTAAATTCAAGTTTTTACAACTAAACATGTCACACAGACGATCCAGCACAGCATAAACAAACGAGATTCATTATAGCAGATTCCCCTTAAAATATTACAGCCGATTGGATACAAAGTAATCGACAAATTGCGCGGGAATAACTTAAAGGTGCATATCTAGAAAATGCCCGTTAGTATTAAGGTCCATGCATACGATCCAACTAATGTTTTTTTCTAATGCTTTGTATACTAGTACAGAGCGTGTGTTTTTATGAACTTTTTTTTTCTCTAATGTTTATTAATGAAAATTTGTTCTTGTTCAGTTTACAAAATAATAATTTGGATTACCAAAATAACGTAACTTTGAACGTATTCGTAAGCAGGTCGTGTACGATCTCCTTTACTCAGCAAATAAACGTAAGCATTTGCATAATATTGAAACGTCAGCGATATGGATCCAGAAGCTCATTAACGTAATTGATCGGCTTTCCGCTAGTACGGAATCAATCGCACGTCCAACCAATGATTTGCATTAATTACCGTACTGAATGTCACATGTCGTTCACATACAAAATATATTGATCTCATTTTAATCATAGGTTTCAATGACGATGTTGTTGACACTGATTCTTGAAGTTCATTTTAATTGTGATAATCTAAAAAGCTTAAGAGATTAATACCTACATATTTACATCAAAATATTTTCTGTTTTATCTATGATTTAGTATTCAAAAGTCACAGACTGCATTAGTCTTAAGCTCTTATACTAGATAAACCAAAGAGCAATCCGTTTATTTGATATAATTTATCTTTAGCAAACGGTTCAGGTTCTTTAAAAGTTGTTGTTAGTAGTAGTTTTTTTCTGTGATTTTTGATGTCTACTTACTTTCTAAATCATTATTATGTACGTAAATATAATTATGCGTATGTTATTACATATCTCCAATCATGTAAATATACGTAACGTTAGTTCTTGTAGGCAACTAGTACCTAATCTTTCTCAGAACAAACATCGCAAACAACAGTGAGGTTCTGTTTCAAAACATACAACTTTGACATCTGCCAAACCAGAACAAACACAATCCAGCGGAAGGCGGTGGTACACACCCGACTTAAATCAAATAACTGTATTGCTTTTAGCTTTGTAAAGCTTCAAGTGCAATAGCGTCAGTGGCGGATGTTCCACCCCCGTCTCCAGTCTGTAGTCTATGATATTGCTCCACGCCCTTTACATGTTCGGTGGGGTCTGAAGGCGGGTGGCGCGCGGGCACGCACGCGGTGGAGTCGCTCCGTGTCGCGCCGTACTCTCGTGACTTGCCGCAACCTCTCCAGAGATATCGCAAGCGTGACGCCCGACCTAACTGCTCCAGTTTATCCCTTTAATTGCCTTTTTTTCTGGAGAGTGGCTTTAAGCGCTCCCGCCATATCTCCTCACGTCGCAATTACGGAGACGTCTTATGATAAATCTGCCGTAATTTACATGAGATAGCATACGCTCTCAACTTTCACGCGAAGCTTCCTACTCTTGTCGTTTATTACGTTAAGGAACGTTTTCAAGAATGAGAATGAGCTATTTAACTACTAACTAGATAGCGTTAACTATCATTTGTGGCGGGAAAAGTAGAGGCATGAATTGTACGTGCGCACGTTTTTATTTTTCATATTACGTATCATTTTGAATGTAATAGGAGTTCTTTGGGGACTTTATTTTTTAGAATTAAAATTTTTGAGCATTTGAAAAATAACAATTTTAAGTCAGATGCACTTTGATACAATTTCTTCAGGCGGAAATAAGACGGTAAGAGGCAAACAAAACAGACGGTACAATCTTCGTGTTGCAACGTGGCGAATTGGCGGCCGACACCCTAAGGCTGCGGCGCTCTCCTCGCCAATCTCTGCATTTTTTCCTAGCTGCCGGTACCTCTGTGAGCGGGTGGCAGATATTGTAGCATCAGCAAACCGCCCTGCGGACTGCGACGCTGTACGGCTATTTGGCGAACGATGCGCCAAAACATCGCACCGCAATCGCACGGAAAAATTATTCCTTGCTAGATTGCTACTCTTCGCTTTTTGAAGGTGCATTTACTTTGCAGGTTGAGAGTTTTATATTGTACACAAGATGAGGTACAGATTATATTATCTTGTTGGCGAACTTTTTGATGCAGTTTTCATTTCGATTGAATGCAAACAAGCACATATTTATAACTGTAGTTCACTTGAAAGCAGGGATCATTGTATGATAGTATTACTGAGGTGTGTTGGAAGATTCAGCAGACTTACACGGTTGCGATATAGTACCCATTAAGGAGAACTAGTTTCGACGTCTGTTAGAGAGGTACATAATTGATAAGCCTGACAAAATGTGTTACAGAAGTTTAGCGCCCTTTGTGCAAGGAAAGTCGTGACCTCGGCTAAGTAGTAATAACCGTTAAAAGCTAAATAGATTACTTGGATGTTTGTTCGAGAAACAGGTGGTAACAATCCGAACTAATATTGGAAATGTGAAAGTTTGTTAAGTACTACTAATAATTTTTATTTTTATTTATTAACGGGGGGTAAGTAAGAATGGTAAATTAGACTACGACTGATCCAAAATTTTCATATCATCAATTAGTCATTACTTATGGTAAAACAAAACAAACAAGTGCTTGTACAATCATCCGAGCTAGCTCAACAGGAGTGATAACAAACTACACAGGTGATAGCAATTCTTTCATTACTTTTCACTAAGTAAGCGGTTCCCGGACACAGTTTACGATTCGAGTTCACCAAATTTGACAGCATATATTAGCATAGTGACAGCTTTTATGATTTACCTAATGAGTAAAAAGGATATTTCAAAAAGATATCAACGGTTACTTGATTGTTACTACTTTGCACTATTATCATGATATAAGAATAAAAGTAACTCTTCGATCAAATGTTATAACATCGTTTTTGATAATGGATCTCCCAGCCATGTCACACCATTTCAGTGTACAGTAAGTCATTTCTAATATATTTTGGGAATAAAACTATTTGTAGATTATCTAGAACTCGAACGGTTCACAAACTACATAAGTAGTCACTAATAATGCGATTCAAGAGTCACTTCGTATGCTAGCTACATCAAGCTTGTCTTGCTCGCCTTTTATGGCACTGTATACTATGATCAAGCAAACGTAAGTATTAAATAAAACACAATGCAATACAAACTTTAGTGTTTTTAGGTTAAGTTTATAAATTATTGGGTTTTAATTTATACCAATCTTATTTAGCTTAATACTAATCAAATTAGCACTAACTTTATAATAATAATAATTTAAATGCACTGTTCTACTAACCCGCCAATAGACATACAAACGACACATCGTGTCGTTTTCTCCGTTATGTTCATAATAAAAAGATTGAAAACTAAATAATTTAAAGAATAACAAGAAAACTGTAGACTTTTTTACAAATACACAGATGATAATGATCATGTACGTTTTGTATGTACAAATATTTCCATATATATAATCAGTAGAAACTAACTAGCGCTAGTTTAAAACACTAATGCTATCCACCCGAGCGGTTAAAAAGATGAAATGAGCTCTAGTCTCGATGGTCGATAAACTTATTACCGCAGAAGTGTTCGGTGATCGTTGGAGCGTGTGGGCGGACTCGTGCGATGACGTGTCATTAGTCCTTTACAACACACTCGCGTGTTATATCAAAGATGTCTTTGTAAAGTGTTTTGGTGTTAAAAGAGTTTTATACTTGAAACTTTTCTAATATTGTTGTAATAAAGGGACGAATTGTTATGAAAAACTTTCCGCTCTACCTTGTCTATATTTTTTATTATTATATCTATTTACTTATCTGTCCATCCATCTATCAGTGCAACATGGGCTTATCATATACAAGTCGTAAGGACTATACATACTTCGATTTACTATTATTGAAAGAAAATTAAAGGACTCATAACCCAGATAATTTACAAGTGCATATAACTGCGTAAATGTAGATAGATAAAAATAAGTTTAGTTATTAGAACATAGTATAATAGGTATTATAGTATATTACTAGTTTTTTACATTCTACCATTTCTGGTGTACAAATATTTTCATTTAGGTGAATACTTTATCTTAATCGTCCAATCATATTCATTTTTAACCCATATGAGACTGATTTGAATACTATCAATTTTCTCAATTCATTTAGAGAGACGCAAAACGTTTTTTATTGTAAATATTTAATTATGTATCCTAGTACCTTTAGGTGTTTTCACTTACATTGAAATTCACAATGCCTACCTTAGCTTCTCTGGCTTAAGGTCATTATTAAAATATTATATCAATCTTATTTGTCGGTGTACCCTCATCGGAGTTGTTACACAGTAGTCATCGCCAAGTACGTTTGGATATGTAAAAGGCTACACTCGGAATAAGTAGCGAATAATTTTTCTACCTCCATCATAAAGAATATCCGGAAAATGTGAATGAATAAATGAATATTTCCATAATACTTATACCTACATTATTCTAGTTTGAGAACCGCTTATATTGTACCTGTTTTGAGATATTTTCTATTGTTCTTCGGGAAATACCACCTCACCTTAAATTTCGAAATACACGAAAATGATACAAAGTTTTAGCTAAAAGCTTTCCCTGTTCTTATTTTCTGGTTACCTCAGTTCATATTTCGGTGTAAAACTTAGTATCAATAAAAGGGTGGCGGTGCGATCGTCGTCGTGCTCCTGATGAGCTAGTAACTCGCAAGGCGGACCACCCATCATATGCTATGACACCCCATTAACCCAAGGCGGACTGCGCTTGCTAACTTACTTCGCTAATATGTTTTGAGACGTATGTACGTACTTGTGTGGCTATGTGCAGTTATCGTACACCGGACAGAGCACGGTGGCTTATAAATTAAATGAGCCTGTACTGTGGACTTGTTTTTTCACAAAATCATTAAACCATATTATGTTTAAATTATCAAAGTTCATTTTACCTAATCATAAATTTTGTGCTATAAGGTTATTTTACTCAAATTTGTGCTTAGTTAAAATATCAATGACATAAAAAAAGGATCTTTTGAGTTCAGATCGATCGTTTGACTTATTTTTCATAGTCAACTTTAGTTTTCTTTTTTTTACGTGGGAGAAAAATCTGCAACAAAAATATTATCGTGTTGTATTAAGCTTTGTCCTCTTCACATTTTGCCCGCGTCACGGGTGACCAATTTAAGTATTAATAAAATGACAAAACGTGACCCGGCTACAGGCCGCCATCCATCACGACCGCACGTCAAGTGGTGGCCGAGCGATTAAAAAACTGTTCCTAACCAATGTATGCCTCTCCCGTAGATAGGGAAAGTATTTCGGGACACACTCGGCCGGTAAATGCTCTAGACAAGGGTGGGATTAAATATTAAATTCGCGGTTAGGAATTTCGGGTTGAAAAGTAACGGTCTTGGGCATGCGCAAAGCCGCACTGATCCCCAGCCTTTTTAAAATCCAGTTTACAACGTTAAATTCGGACAGAAAACAAAGGTGCGTAATTTTTTATAAAGTTGGAAATAACATCGGTAGCGGGGAGGTACCGGCGAACGTCCGCGCCTCGGAAACAACTCTACCTACATGTGTTTGAATGAATGAAATTAGGTCTTATTGCTAAAATATTCAACAAATAATATAAACATGAGATGACGAAGTTGCTTCAAGGCACGTCGTGTGCCAACACGATAACGTAACTAATGATTGATATACTCGTGTGACTCTGTTCAACCTAATGACAGGGTGAAGGGTGTTGACTTTCAAGTTATTAATTAATACTGCTATTATTTAGGCGCTGACGACTACATGTTCTTCGTCATATAGTCAGCTCAAACTATATTTAATAAAAATATAAGTTACCAGAAATTCACATGAAATAACTTAATGGGTATGTATAACTGCTGTGATTCCGGTTTCGGCTAATACCTAGATCACTATAGATCATTTATTATACCAAGCACTGATAACCTCTTATTTCTAAATGGACCGTTTGCTAAATTAATTATGTCAAATATCCAATAACCCGTTATAATTTCTAACTTTTATCCCAAAAATTTACGAAAGCAATAATTTGTCAAGCAAATCTGTAGTACACTTACTCAATTAATTAAAAGTTTCAACGACATCTCGTTCAAAGAAAGCTGTGTTCTTGTTCATCGGTCCTTGATAATAAAAACTATACAGAATAGACGCTCCAACTATTGCAATACAGTTGCTACAATTGAACAAACTTCTTCTTAACCAACTTCTGATGAAAATTACTTCAATACTCCCCCACGCAGGACAGAATTCACCTAACGATCGATCTGATCGAGTACTTTCAACAAACATTTTAATTTGACAAAAGTATTTGTCGTAAAAGCATAATAAGAAGTTTTTTTATTAAAGTAATTGTTAACGAGAAGTATGTTCGAAATTCATAAAATATACGAACTTAAAGCAAAGTTATGAGGTCTCAACATGATTAAATGCAATTTCTTTACGAAGTATGCTATCCACTTGTAGGTGAAACTTTTGCTTTAGATGACCGGATTCTTGCGTCTCACAGTTTTGGAGATAATATTTTATAAAGTCTTGCATACTTTTCGCTTATTACGTCCTCAGGTTTTTATTTATTATGCGCTTCAAGGTATTTATTTTTTCTAACTTCAAAGGAGTTTCCATTTAATCCAGAAGCTATATATCTGTTACCGTTTTGCAGTTTTTTAACTCATTTTGTTTTTTATGAATAACTTAGGTAAGTAAACTTTAAGAGCAGCTACGTACTATCCGTTAAAATTTGATCCGAAACGGCTGTAGAACTATTTCTATGGTAGCTTATTCTCTAGGACGGATGCTATCGATATAAACCAGTGATAATAATTCAATTCAATTTATAAAAGTATGCAGTTTTTCACAATGTTTCTTCATGACGTTGGATTCGGATTGCGTAAGCGCTCTAAGTGTGCTTTTTTGTCACAAAAAATACATCGAGAAATAGTTAGTAAAATAATTTACTATGTTATGGCTTTTTTTTCTTTGGACATTGGCTTCAAAAAGGTAACATTTGATCAGACCTGAAGACCAAAAGATTTGATACAAATTATGATTCATCATATACAGGTAACTTGTTATCTAACTTTTACCGATAAAATATTTTTTATAGTGTTTTTTAACATGTGTTTTTTTTTTACTTTTTCGCAGCACCCGTAGCTAGTTACAGAAGCGTGTTTTTTAACAGTCTGTCCTGAAAATCCTGATTAGAGTAATCAGGTAATTTTTGAAATTATTATATTGTCTTTGGTACTTGATAAGTATACGAAGTGTCAATTCAAACCAACGTTTTGAAGTGGGTAAAAATCACGTTCACAGATTCTGTTATGTTGATATACATATACCAAGTTAATAAAAGAGTGTTAAAAGATGTTATTTAATATTTTTTTATATTTATTTGTACTTAAAGACTTACCTTTCATATATAATTCATATTTCCATACTTATATTCCAAACGTGGGAGTTTGTTTGTTAACAATAAAAAAAATCACAATAGAAAGCTACATTATCAACTACAACAACAACCATTGTTAAAGATCGAGATATACTTTAGTTAGGTACAAAAATATCATGTTTTGTGGTATAAATATGTATTTATTTTATTTTGTCAAATTTCTATAGATTAATTTACATGAACATTTCTGCCCAAGAAGGAAACTTTGAAATTATCCTTAAATAAACAAAGGTATAGCAAAAAACATGAAACTCACTGAGGTATATTTATTTATGTCGAACTAGCTGTCTCTAAAACCAATTATCAGGTTTACAGATTGCAATGTTCTGTTTGTCAACATTAGGTACATGTAAGTCAAGTTAACCACAAGCGTGGTTTTTCTGTCAAGCTACAGCAGAAATGTAGCGTGCAGTCCGTTTTGTTTTCTTTACGAGGACGACGGACAACAGAAGGTAAATAGTCACTTATTTTGTTACATTATTTATAAAGTTACAAAAAAGGTTAAGTGCCGGAACAGCTTAAGATTAAAATTGCAATTTATGTAAAATGATCATGTGAATGCTATGCTCATTTCCAAATATGTTTTGGATTTTATGGATATTTACTGTGTAATCTTCTCAATATTGTGTGATACATCCCTTTTTGGTTACTTTATTTTTTCCGTGTTTCAAAGGATGTTGTTTTTTTCATACATTTGAGAATTATTTTTATTATATTATTTCATACAACAACTTTTCAGGTATACGACCTAAAACATTACGACACAAAGTCACAGAATATTTAAATAAAATAAGTAAAGACTTTTTTTTGACAACTTAACCAGCACAGGTTTAGGGGAATTATTTTTGCATGGTCTCATGTGTACATCATTTGTGTAAGAGTATTAATGGCACTTGCACCCACTTAGATTTTACACAGACACTTATACCTCTTCTCACGAATATAATAATAATGACCTCCTAAATCTTATACACGGTAGTATCGTGTTCATCACACAATTATTTGTCCAGGATGGGAATCGAACTTGCACTTGTCCGTAGACGCCGAAAGATTCTTACTATCATGTGATCCATGAGATTTTTGTTTTCTATACCACAAAAATGTGTGTATCATTAACACATAAAGAAGTGAAACTTCAGAAAAGTAGCCTACAGATTACAGAAAACGCTGTAAACTTGTAATCTATCTCATTCTCTCGTAGACTAAATCATATTCATGAATATGTTTGTCTTTTTACACGTTTTTTATTAGCTTCACCTGTATGTTTGTTTGAATGTTTGTAACCAACTCTTTTGGGCGTGGTTTTAACTCCTTATAAACCGCCACATTTCGTTAAAACTTTGTACATATATTGAGGACCGACAGTACACTAATTTGATAAGATTATTCCATTTTTAAATTTGCCAAACAAGTTTTTCTTTTTAAATTTGTGTATTTTTCATCTATAGTAGATAAGGCAGGAATTGGTGTTAATTTGAATGCCCAACCATTATTTTTAGCCGATTCATGTACTATTCGAATATTAGATTTTATATAAACCATACTAAAAGTTAAAAAACAAAGTAAAAAACACGATTTTATAGAAAACCGCACTGAAAAATAGAAAATAAATTTTGTTTAATTTAAATGAAGAACAATGTTAAAAATTTTATTGAATATAAATTAATAGTAGTCTAAATAAAAATGAAATACATTTTTTTTAAAAAAAAACGTGGAGTGCTTTTTAAGATATTTCTACTCATATCTGTTAATAAAATGTTTATAACTTTTGACACCACGCACCTTTTCTTTTTCGTTTGATCGATTTTCAAATCACAATGGTGCTAAAGACGTTTGACTTCAATAAGGTGGTTCAAAAAGAAATTTGAAGTCGAATTGAATAACAATGACTTTATCCAAATGGCTTAAATAAATAGAGTATATATATCATCTTTGAGACGATGATGTAGATAATAAATCGATTAAGCTCTTGTATAAACATGTTACTGCTTTTGTTTTGCTGTACACGATAGTTAGTTATTAAGATGTGCCGATTTAGAGGTGAGCTATAATACCGGTATTTATCCTTCAAAGACTAGCTTTATGCACTATTATATAACAGTATCTATATCCGCAGTCAAATAGCCTGGCATGCCTAATGTTCTATTCCTGTAACTAACAACGTCAGAGAATGGTAGAGTTGCGACTGTTAGAGACCGCACCGGTAACCGCTTAACAATTACAGTACCGTGTTCACACATAAAAGCAACCTAAAATAGTAGTAGTTCAGTTACTACATAATTTCTAGTAGTTAAAATATATAATAAAACATTTTTGTATCAATTACTACTGTTATATTTAAATTACTTGGTATAAATACTTAAGCGGTTACCTCGCTGTCTCCTACTGTGCTGAGTGTTATGAATTCGATATTCACATGGAACAACACTTTGTGTGTTCTATAAATTGTTTTCCTAAGTCTGGGTGTTCTTTGTCCTCCCCCAAAAGTACCTCTTTACTAAGGATGTGTTCCTATATACATTAACTTTTGAAAATAAAATAAAATAAAAAGTTATAACTATTGTATTAATTCAAAAATATTAGAGTCATATACATTAACAGTACACTTTTGGCGTGGTGGCGCCGAATATAGAGTTGACTTACGGAGGGGTAGGCTCATAACTACTGTCCAACAGCGCATAAGTTTCGAGACCACAGCCTGCTGCGCTTACATCATTTACAGCCTTGTTCAACAAGCACCAACAGAAACTATTACCTTTCCCTTTAATTGTCAGTAAAATACCATTAAAAGATAGTAGAGCCTTCCAAATGTAGATAAAAATAGAGTGGTCAACTCAATTTATTCTCATATAATTATACCTATGTATATTCAGTGCTACCCAGTACTTCTATGTTTATACTTTATCCTCAAACGGAATATTGTCAACAGTACTCTGGTTGAAAATTAAATGCTGTTAGTTGAACAGTGATAAATATTCATGAAAAACAACTGTGTCCTCACTATTTGTGTGAATTTATAAATCATTTTCGTGAGGATTTAAATACTGAAATTGTGTCTAAACATAGTCTGACAAAATATTTACTTTGAACTTTCAACAATATTATACTTAAAAGGGGGAATATTGATCACCTGTGTTTTACTGTCGCTATTTAAAAAAAATAGTATTTGATTTGTGGAAAACTTAATAGGCTTTTTGAATTCAAGTAAATATTTTTATCGTGTCATATTCATTCATTACGATAAAACAGATAACGCTATTCTCTAATTAAATAAATTTAAAGAACTGTGATGAGTGGTTTTTGGAGTGTTAAAGATTTTATTTTTAGGGTAATATATTCCCATCAGTTAAAAATTGTTGTTTTCTTTTCATCGGGTTAGTTCTGTCTCTCATCCTCATTTCTCCGGAATTCAATCACAATGTGCCACAGCGAACATGGCAGGGTACAGCTAGTAATGCTATAAAATAACAGAAAATCGTTGTATGGATTGTATAGTAATATCCCAGTTACCATTTAATGAAGTGCTGTGCCATAAAAGTTTACAATTTCATTAAATCCTCCCTAAATAGTTATAAAGAACTTCGTTATTTGGCTGTCAGTCAGCTTTTAAAAGCCCGACAACAAAGTTAAAACGAAGTAATTAAAAAAGAAAACACAAAATACTTGCAAAGTCGGAAGCTCGGCTCTCTTCACTTAAATTACTTGCGATTACACCGACAAAACGTTTTAATGAAACACGTTAAATCGCGCCAAGTGGGCCCGCCAGGGCGCGCTACGCCACGCCGCCCATACCCTCCACGTCTGCCATAGTTCGGCAACTTCACCACTTACCGCGGTAGGTGGTGGGTAGTTTTTCCTCAAATATCTTAGCCGTAAGTAGAGTTGAAACTACTTCTGCAAAGTCCATTAAAGAGTATAAACTCACGCCACGGTGATTACAAATGCCTCCGATTTTGGTGACCATTTTGAGGTCGATTAAAGCCTTCTAATTGAAATCAAATAATTTAATAAACTCCAAAGAAGGGTATAGAATTAAAATTCAGTACAGACACTTATCACACACACGACACGTGTATGTCTTTTGTTTCTCAAATATACTTACTTTCAAGGTTATATTTCAAAGGTTTATAGGATAGGTATAGGATTACTTATTCATGGCAAAAAATGTATTTTTGTTCATCAATTTTTTTTCTGAATTTATTTGATAATCTGTCTTTCAAATAGAAATAACGATATTCTATTTTTTAGACAACATTTATTAGTTTTTTCTGGAGACTCATCAATAATTTGAATTAAATAAAGAATTAAAACATGATTGAACCACTTTTAGTATTTGTACTTATGAAAAGCATTTTAGCATGGCAGGAGAGAGAGTAATGCAGTTCGCTCATATAAATATATAAGCAGAGAAAACGCTGACGTCTGCATTTCGCAGCGTCGCTACGGAAACCGCGTCAATTAAGTTGGCCACGATGACATATTAGCCTTTGTTCCCCTGCAATCCCCATCCTACTACCTACCGGTATTTACTTGCAAGAATTTTACTATATATTGTACGTACTACAAAATAATAAATCAGTAATTTAGCTCGCAGCTTTACTTGATTTCATATGCGTCTATAACGTATTAAATTTATATTAAGTTTTATCGTATTGGTCTACACTTAAGGTAGATCAGTATTAAATTAATCCATTATTAAACATAGAAGATGATCATAAGCATCTGCCCCAGCGTCTTTATTACTCATAAAGCTTGAATAGAAAAGCGGCTAAATTGTGACAAACCGAAAAAATATTGGCTTTAACATAAAGAACTTCGGATTTTTACAAATAATCCAGATTAGACAGGTACAAAAGCGAGTGATTTGAAAAATAAAAAATTTTAATATCTGCCGTAGTCATCTGCCAGATGCTGACTGGACAATTAAATACCGCTGAATCAATTCTAAATTAAATAGATCCCCAGTAAAAATACAAAGTTTTTTGACTGTCAATGTCAAACAAAGAAGATGAAAAAAGTTTTCTTCCAATTCCATTTTCCTTCACCATTCCTCTTTTGCAGTCTCTAAAAACTTTTCAAAATAAGAGGTTTTCCAGGGAGTCTCAATTATCGATAAAGGCGATATTAAAAATTCGTTTGTTTTGTTCTTAGCTTACGCCTTGAAAGCAATGTCCCCTTTTTTCCATTGTTTGCGTAAGAAGGGAAAGCAGAAGCGGCAGCAAACGATAATCAGAAATTTAAATTTCGCCCCCACCAGGCACTGACAAAATCATCCGCTTTTGTACGTCGTTTATCATAGCAATTAATTAGGCGAACAAAAAATATTATCTTGGTCTTTTTGGGAATTGTTTATGTCAACAAATATTTGAAAGAAGTTTTCGAATTTACTTTATATCAAATTGAGCCAAAGTCTGAAGCTAAGCGTTCGATCGGATCCATAATTTCCATATCTCCATGATAGCCAGTAGTGCGGTGATGAAGGAACATGGTCTAAATTTATTCGTGAGCATTACAGTGTAACATGTATGAGGCAGTGCTCCCTTAATGTATTCATGTAATTCGCATAGCTGGCATCCCCTTTGACCGGCCACGCAACACCGCACTGGCGGCCCGGATAGAGTAATATAACGTGATGTTTTAAAACCATCCATCACATTTAATGTCCATATAAAAAGAAGGAAGTAGCGTGCCGATTCTAACCGCGAATTTTTTTGAAGCTCTTAGGATATTATTGTATACTCGTGATTATTTTCCTATCTTTTAAACCATCACATTCCATAATATATAATTACGTTTACGAGAATCAACGCACTCACAATAGGTGTTAATACATCCTTTTGAATTATCTAATATTTCGATCAGGTTGCACTGGTTGTACTCACAGTTCGACTTGGTCACCGTGTGACAATTACTAGATGTGTACTAAATAAGTATGTAAATTCCGATGCACATAATTATACAGTATGATTATTTCGTTACAAACTGACTACATGCTACAAAATAGTCACTTATCTTTGGGATCTTTGAAAGAAAGTCACTTGTTGCAAAAAGCCTCAACATATTCAAGTTTTATAAATGTTAATACAAAACAACACCGTCAACTTTCTCATTTTCACCTCACGAAACTCTCTCGCGTCGGTTTAGTGCGGATGGAAATTATCAATTGACTACACTCTAGTATTCAGCAGTGCGAATACAAAAGCAAGAGCTTACTGTCTATTCTGTGCGGGGTCAAATAAAGCTTCAAGTATCAAGATACTTGAATGTAAAAACGTTGGGATGCGGCCGGGCCGAGCGGCGAGCTTGACGCCAATTTACATTAAATGCGGCTTGCACCCACTAATGATAACTTACACTTGCCGGAGCCGTAAACTATTGTTTTTATAGTAAGCTCAATATTTTATGTTAACCAAAAACTTGTGAAATTATGCGAATTTTTTTCCCGTTAGGTAGGAAAAGAATTGTGTAAATTAATTTGAAGCGACAGCGAAATTTGTAATTATAATCTATACTGTATTGTTATGATTTGCAAATAATCAGAAATAACGGCAAGGATAAAAAAACTACTGGTTTAACGATAATTACATCATAATATCATAGATTATTACAGAAAAAGTGACATTTTAACGAAGTGCTTAGAGTTACTGTACATATTGTATGGGACTGATTTTGCTCAATACTGAATTCTTTATATTAACCTAATCGACAGTAACGGGCAAGTTCACATTTGAATCTTGAAACTGCAAATATACAATTTTCTTACCTTTTTAACGATGTCTTTCAAATAGTGCTATAGCTTTCACAACTAACGAATTTTCTTCTTTTATTTTTATCAGTCTTTTCAGTTTAGATCGGGAACATATGTTAGTATGAGAATATTTCCTTAATTTAATCCCAGAATAGACTATTAACGCACTATAAAACTGAAAATATTTATTATTTACGAAAAAAATATTTCAGTTTTTATTGTTTTTTTTTTTTATTTGAGAGTAATGTGTCTTATTTAGTTATGTGTGCCGTGCCTACCATGAGCTCTTATTGCGATCCAATTACAGACATAAACTGAATTTACACGTCATTTCAGAAACAAATACATTATAATCTTTGTTTCATTACTCAGAACGTTTGTTTTAGAATAGCTATCCTTATTTTTATGACGGAAATTTGGTCTACCATTGGATCGTAATAACAACTCATGATATGCCTACTGATATGCACATTATTGTACCATACAGTAATTTATTTCATAAAATAATTGATAAACTTATAATTGTATGAACATACAATTTATTGTTACAACTGATGACATTATTTATGATAATACTATTCATATAGAAGATTAAATAAACGTGTTCACGCAAATGGGGAGAAAAAGGAAATGGACTAAATAGACTGTTAGGGGATTCAATCACAGGACTATCTAGGTAACGGACGACCCCAACATCACCGCCCGCATACTAAATTATTAGCCCTTAGTTATTTATGCATCGTGGACCAACATCTTAATAGCGAGCGAGAATTATGTCCAGCCTAAAATAATATTTTGTGTAAATGTTTGAAAATAAACAAGCCGCGTTGAACCGCTTGTTTTACAGTCACAATATGTCGTAACTTCACAACGCTGTTTCGCCGTTTTGTGGCAATACAATGTCGGAATGAGTTTATTATAAAGATTTAATTTTCAATTTACGTCTAAACGGAGCATGATGAAATATTATCAAAAGCTTACCTTTGGGTGTGCTCTCCTGGGAAAGGCCACTTTAGGGTCAATCTGAAATTGAAAACATATACATTTAATGTAAACTAATTTAAACAAAAACACTTTTATCAACATTTATTGGTGCTATAAATTGTATTTTATTTTTAGACCTGACTACTTAGAACTTTGAAAAATTCAAAGAGACGAGG
>JANTPX010000029.1:520355-534042 GCA_024757885.1 Apantesis nais | reverse complement strand
TATTTTTTCATTATTAAATAACATTCATTTACTCTGGTTAGTTTTGAAGACAAAACTGAAATTTCCAAAAAAATATAAATTTAGTAAAACAATCAAACGTATTTTCTGACTTTAGACTATACTTTATGAGTAACTAAGATGACGGTACATAGTTGCAGTAAGTGTAACAGTGACCACCATTTTTTCAACTATTTCAATTTTAGAAGTAATAATAGGCACAAGCCAATAACTTCCCAACATAAACTTAGTATTATTAAAGGCCTACGTTTAAATCACCCTGATAATTATTATAAATATGTAATATAAAAAAAATAACACCTTTAAAGTAATTTGTTGGATTTAGTAATAGCCTGTATTATGTGAACATTTTTTTTACGGAGAGGACGTTGCAATGATACCCCATAAACCTTATCCAAGTAAGCTTCTCGACGTTATATCAATATTGTTCGAATGTGAGAAAGTGGATATAGCCTACATTAGCCTAATATGAGGAAGAGAAGCGCAATCTAAAGCGCACTTAAAGATAATATATTAAGTTAAAATAAATTCTCAATTTATATTTTTGACATGATTCAATCTTGAGATAAAATATGTGTAAAAAATACGAAATTGTAATAAAATAATAATTTACAAAGAAGTATCGAACACATCTTGTTTTACTTGACTTAGTTTTGTTATGTTAATTTAGATACTAATAATTATATTATCAGTTACAAAAAAATGACAAAGACATAGTCATAGACACATTTCATTTAGCGTAAAATCTGCTTAATACGCAAGAGAGCTTTTATGGGAGAAACATCATAAGTTCATTACTGACTGACGTGATCTCTATTACCATACGCAATGAGTAATAGCGGACATCTGCAGGCAACATTCGTGATTCGTTCAATTCCAGTCTTGTAAAATATAAATAATTACGTTATCAAGTGCTACTACGGAAACGGTTAATGTAGATGATACAATTACATTTCCCTGTAATATTATCGTAGCTAATTTACGTTTTGCGTGATGTCACCACGAAAAACACTGTTGTGACACAAACCTTATTTTTCATTGTTACATTTTAACCCAAAGTTTCAATGTAAGCCAGATTGTGAAAGAAGAATATTGTTATATATATTGATATTTTCGAAGTCAATAGCGTTATGGTATTATTATGATCGCTAATGGTTTATAAACTCCAAGCAAATCAGCCTAACATCTGTAAAAATATTATAATTTACATTAAATGGGTGTAATTTACTCGTGTTGTCCTTTTCACAATGTAATATGTAACAAGGAATAATAATTACTGTCTTTAATGTCTCTCTTAAACCTGTAGATATAAATCTATTGAATAGACAGCAAGTAATGTAAAGAATTAAAATGAGCACTGATGTACAATAGAAATTTCAATCATACTGCACTCGAAAATCTGTGTGGGCGAGGATGAAAATAAAATTCAACTGTTGTCCATTTTTACCCTAAGTTCCTGTTTTAATGTATCGTTTATTTTATTTATTAGTCGGAGTTGTATTTAATTTTAAATGTTATTTATTTTATTATTAAAATATTTAGTAAGTTAAGTTTCTTTAGTTAAATTTTGTTGATAACCTATAACATGAAAATTACCTAGTTAACACAATCGAATGCATTTTAGAGCGTAATATAACGATTGCCTTTAAAATAAAACATATTTTTTGATATCGTATAGATAGTCGCAGAATATCAAAATATTTTAATTGTAAATAATTTGAAGATTGATCCACGGATCAATCAATTAAAGTTTGAAGTAATAACTCGTTCGCTGAAGTACAGGCCACTTGACAATGACAAGAAGGTATATATCTTGTCATGTCTTGTTATAATATCGCAACAGATATTGGTATATAAAACAAAGGAATAAAGGAATTCACTTTCAGTTCTAACAATGTGTAGCTACTTAAGTCTTGAAAATATATTTAAAACATAACTAAAAATAATTACAGAATACACAATTACATCTATATTTGAATATTATAAGAACGATCTTATATCTTGTCTGTCAACTATGTAATTCTGGCACTTCCTTGTTGCTTCAAGTGAAATGTCATTTTTTTCTTATTTTGACAAATATAATTCATTAACTTTAGTTATCCTACTACATCCACTATAATTTCATATTTCATCATGCCGTAGCCACATATCAGTATATTTTCAGGAAAACCGATATATGCAGAGAAACGGAAGGAATTAGTTGAGAAATACAAAGAACTTTAATAAATAGTATATATTGTAAAATATACAGAACTAAATAATGTATAGAGATATACAACAGTAATATGTGTTTCAAAGTTAGTTCAAAAATTATTTGCACCTAAAAAGTCAATGCCAAAAAATACTATTTAAGATATGTTATTTCTAAAAAAATATATATAATAATAACATATTAACATTAAAATAATACCTCGTACAGTCAATTTTCACCTTAAAGTAGTGATCATAACTGATTGCTTTCCTACGTCATGAGTAGAAATATATTTTACTGTAACTGTGATTTATTAATAAACGGACTAGATCAGTTGCTGCTGAAGATGGCCAATGTGTATATATTGAACGTAATTTTAGATCTGACAAAGTATTTCTTTGACTCTGTTTGATTTTTATAAGCTTGATTATATGAGTGCTCTAGCGCACCATGGCCTTGATGGGAGAAAGGGTGGGCCGGACATGACATGACGTAAAATTCAAGACAACAGGCTGAAAAATTTTGTGATTAATATTTTATTATAATTTGAAAATTGAAAAACAACAGATGTTACATCATCATTATCATTATCAAAAGCCGTTAATGGTCTACTGTTGAAACATAGGTCTCTCCTTAGACAGGAATTTTTGTTCTTTTATACTATCCTAACCAGACTTCGTATAAGCTTTGTGTTAAGTGTTTCTTCTCTTCTTAATGCATCATAAATGTTCTTATTCAATGTTCAAAGTGCTGTTATTTTGCCAATCTGGGTTTGTTTACATCTTTCTTTTTAGTAAATAAAGTATATGTTTTTTTAAAGTAAATTTGCTCCTTTGTTCAAAATTTTTTGTACAAACTGTCCAACTAATATCAATTCATATCAATGAATAACAAGTAAAAAAATATGATGATCTCATGAATTTGAAATAAATGTATGTAAAAAATAAATATAGCGTAAACAAGATATTAAAACAAACCTTAAAGATGAAATTCATTTTTGAAATGAAATTTACTTTTACAAATAGCTAATATTGATAGATCAATGTCGTTTTCCCCCTCGCTTGGGAATAAATTTGTGTGTATTCATCTATAATTATCAAATTAAACAAAAAAACACATAACTGATCACATAGTGATTGCGAGTCAAATATAATTGACTTACGCAGATAATAAAATCTAAGAATTATTAAAAACTTTGAATGGTTAAATAAAAATGTACTATTCAATTTTCAAAAAAATGATTTTAGAAAATTATAATAAAACTATTAATAGTAATACCTGAATGAATATAATAGATTGACTGGTTTCTTTGTAAACACTTAATGTAGTTAAATATTTCGTTACCCTCAATAAATCCATAAGCGCAATCCTTTACAAAATAGACAGTAACTCAATTCGTAACTGAAGAACTTCAACAAACGTTAACAGCAATATGGTGTACCTTGTCTCCTTCACAAGTAAACACAGCTAATGATCGAAGAGCGGGGGATGATGATAGATGAAACAGAGATGTCTACGCACACCTTGACAACTTGTTTGTTGGACATGATATATCATATGTTTTTATATTAAACTAATATAAACTTAACAACTAGTATAGTACAACAGATTTTTACTTTTTTGATCATATATTGAAAAAGTACATATGACACTAAATATGATAATCACTAGTGAACTCATAGAATAAAATTGTTGTAAAATGTTGTATATTTGCACAATTTATCATTTTTCTTGAATTTCATCCTTCCGAATCAAAAACTGGAACCCCTTGTAGGATTATTCATGTAGCTGCTTGTCCGTCTCTCACAGCTAATTTGCTTCCAATCTACTGAACCGACTAAATTGAAATTTGTTACACATATATATAGTTTTAAGGCTAGCTCCATTTTCTTGGATTATGTTATGTTAGAATTTTCTAAACGACTTCATTAGAGTTACATTTATTTACCAAGTCAATAATGTTGTAAGCAAACAAAAGTTACCGAATTTTGTAATCTTAAGACTCCCCGTATTAAAGTAGTAGTATTTGCATTAGAATATTATTCAGTACATCACACTTTACATCTGTATGGATTTTATAATATACCAAATATATTTTACAAAAACCATTTTTGATTGGACATCCATAAAAACGTATTTTTAATTTACACATATACATATCACATCACACATATCATAGCTGCCGCACAAATTCAACATAGAAATATAATCGATTACATTATTATAAACTATTCGTTCCACACTTTTGATGTTATACGATAAAAGTTTATCGTAACTGACAAATTTATGAATTAATTACGCTACACTTTTCCATACTATTGTTTACAAAAAACGAAGATCAAAAAGATGAAGAAGATATCCCGTTTCTTAGCTAATATTAGGAACTCTTTACTGTATTAAAAGCCTCAGATATCTGATCTACATCAAAGATTTTTATAGATGAAATATGTAATACTGGATAAAATTGTAATTTCTCGGCGAAAGTATCGAAAGTTATTCGCTATCTAACAAAAAATGTACTTTAACATTGGATATAAAAGTATTGAAGCTCTATAATATATTAGTATATAACCTAATTCAATGACAAATAACCTAAAAGTATAACAATATATAAATTATGTCATTTATAAGTCGTAATTTGATGTACTAAATGAGTTAAGAACCTCTTATTAATAGTGCAGTAGGTTAAATGGCTGATTTAAATCATAGTTTGCTGTAATGTCGATCATTACTTATTGAGAATTTCTTTTTTTTTAAATACTTCACAAGCAAATTTCTTTTTCAATCGGAATCATTTGAGTTGGCACCTTGACTCATATTTTTATGTGTCTGGTAGTGAGTTATTATGGATATAAAGGGGCATCAGGCTTGGCAATACTCCAGACACTACAGACACCGGTGTCACGACAGTTTGTGTTTGGGTAACCGCTTATCATCATTTGGGCATTGCTTTTCATCATACAGAACAGTTAATTACAAAATAAGTATGATCAAGCTGTCTTGCATATTACGTACATTAATTAGGAATTTTATATCAACAGCTATCTGTGACTTTCGATTTAATACCAAATTTTCTACTCGTTGAAAAGGTAAAACTTTTTTATCTAAATCCAAAATATGGCAACGTATAAAATACAAAAAAAAATGAACACCATTTTTTACTATAATTGACTCCTACACACAGCTCACTTAAAATGAATCCTTCGTTACCAAGGGATTTTTTGTGAAAAGGTACCCTTATATCCGATGCTATTTATCTCAAGTATAGTGCATATAAAACATAATAAATGCTTTAATGATAACTTCTAAAAATATTACGATGAATATAGAAATATTTAAAGAGAACTTTTGCTAATAAATACCAAAGACGTCTACGACTAGTGCATCAAATTAGAAATCGATTTGGTTAAAAGGCGGTCATTTATTCAGTTTTTTTAGAAAATCGCTAATAAAACATAATATTTTTTATTTCAATTTCAATATAGGTAACTTGAAAATCAAGTGGTAGCCCATACATAGAATTGATATGATTGGACATCAATTGTGTATGCAAGACCAGTGATTCGTTTAAGCAAATAACTGGTGTTTGCCCAGTAATTGACCACGGTTGAATATAAAACAACACTCGACATAGCCCAGAGCTATTTGACTGAGTAATAGCCGTTGTTCTAGTTGTAATTACTTAGTAGTTTGTTTTGAAGCTTATTATTATAGCGCTCACGCTGCTTTCCCTTGGGAAGAGAGGGTTAAGGTTCTATTATTAATTTATAATTTCCAATGTACGAGGTTAAATTTCCTCCTTATTTTTTAACTTACCATCGTGTAGCTAAGCAAAATGTATATTTGTACAAATAATATAAAAAAAATGAAAAAAATCCTAGTCTATTTATTCAGTGAGTCAAATATTGGTATATTAAATATAACATCCTCCTTTGATCACCCTTAAAGGCGGGACTTGTTCATATCCAATGAACTGTGAAGGAACTCTTGCCAGTGCAATAAACTCATCAACATTAAATCAAATACACATTGCTGTATTCAAGATTAAAGTTCAATTTATTTATTTCTACATCACGAATATTTAGTGCATTTAGGGACGTAATTCCTAAAATAGAAAGTAGATGCGTTTTACGTACAGTTAATTTAAGACATGCAAAATTCAGCAATGTGTACTTTATACAGTATCACATTACATACAAATATGCAAACCTGAAATTTACTACACCAGTACCTACATATCACAAATAATTACTAACAACTGTCGTAATATTAAAAATCATGAGCAAGTTGATTCTGTCAGATAATTGACTGAAATAATAACTGATTGAAAGAAAAAGAGTTAGTGGTCATCCTGATTTTGAACGGAATCGCATTCCAAAGGAGAATGAACTAAACGATAAAGGATATGCTAACGAACTCAGACGAAAGGGAGGGACAACGAAAAGTAGCGTCATTGGAAGACACTGAATTTCTGTTGTAATTACTAAATAGAAGTTAGAAGTAGAAAGCTAGATACCTCGGCAAAGATAGGTTATTAAGAATAGGAAATCAGACATTGAGAGCATGTAATTGACGACGTAGACGACTAACCAATTAAGCAGCGAGCGGAAACAGGATACATGATCATATTTACGGAAGTTAAAGATGTATTGAATTGCTATTGTTCTACAACTAAGACTGCTGTTCAACTTATCGATAAGATCCACATTCAGGATACAACAGCACACATCATCATAGCCGAAATTTGAAAATATAAAAGCCAACAAACTTACCCAACTATGATTCCCCAATTTGGTGGGTAGAAATTTTTTCAAGCGATAAGCTCCAAGACTTTCAGTAACTTTTTAGTATTTGCAATTTGATCATGCCAATTCAGTGTGTAATCGAGTTTCAAGAAAAGATCTCTTACAGATTGATAAAGAGGTATTATGACGTAATATCGGACTGTCCAGCATTCACTACGAAGATTTCCTTTGAGAAATATTTGTTGGAATTGAAATAAACAAAGAGATGTAATGGTTATGAGTGCTTATAACCACTACTAGCTACCTCATAGAGAATTTTGGCTCGCAAATCGTTTGTAGAACAAAGACGGTAGGAGTAGCTGTTAGTTTTATTATAGGTATAACAAAGTATATTTTGTTTTTGTAGTAGAACACAGAACCTAGACAGAAAATAAATGTCGGTAAAGAAAGTTTCGAATGACAGTACCACCGATGGTGGTCCTAGCTAGTCTACTTAGTAAGAAAAATTGCTAATATATAAATTATATTTAAAAAAATATTTTTTGACAACAAGAAATAAATATCTAGTTGCTTGTGCCTGAATTAATAAAAAATATCCGAGTAACTTCGAAATTATTCATTATTTAGTCGATGAGTTTGTAAGTAAGTAGAAATCGTGTTTAAAAATCTTACTATAAAAGTGAGTAAAATCTATAAGGCTATTTATTTAATTCTACACCGCAATAAATATAATATTATAAACAAGTATTTACTAGATGTAATTGGAAGAGGTTTAGATTTCTATTAAAGTAATAAAACAAAGTTAATTAATTTCTTATGAATATTTTGGCAATAGTAGTTTCATATCCCCTATACGTTGCGATATGTGCTACGATCTAAATATACATAACAATATATACATAAATATTTTATTAGTATAAACATATGTGCGTACTGAGCAAGTAATCGCTTTAACTTATTTTAACTCAAATTAAAGTGAAACGCAAACACCTCTCTTGCCTCAATTCAAAGTTTACTACTTATGTAGTTTCAATACTCGTAGTTGTAAAACTTTCTCTATGATGGTAGCACATTAATTACTAACCGTTGGCGGGGGTAAAGCCCAGCAGGACGGTGTATTAAGTTTAACCATGTAGATTTACGATCAAACCCTTTCATTAAACAGGTATTAAGGCGACAGATAAGCCTGTACATTACGCACTCGTTCATACAATTTGGGAGTTTGCATGAAAGGTTTATAGGCACAAATGAAACTGCCCGACCCGACTAGCTCAATACAACTATCTGCCCTAATACATAAACGTTGCGGTTTAATTTATGTACGTACGAACTTTCCTTGAATACCTAGAGAGGTTTCAATTCTGAGAAATTGGAATAGTACATTCGTAAGATCATAATTGCAACTATCTCATTTCACGGGATATAGTTTGGAATGTAATTCAACCTTATCGTTTTAAACTTTACTTGCCTACATTTTTATTTGATGAATGAGCTTAATTGTCACATATAAAATTCCTTTTATACATTTTTCAAAGAAGTAAAATTTGCTACTCGTAAACTGTTTCTTGAATTTATAATCTACATATAAATAATATATAGTTCAAATAAAATAATTAGGTGAATTTCAGAAGAAGCGACGTTAAATATCATTTTTAAAATTGTATTTTAGTAACAGTTACTGAATTTTCCTATTTGTTTTAAAACTAATATAATATTTAATTTAACATTCAACAGAAAATTATCAGATTAAAGCGTTAATTTAGCCGAGGTGCACGTTACATCGTAGACTCTTGTTTCATTTTGCACTTACAAAGAGCAATCGATTTTAGAGCTCGCTGAATTGAAAATTATATGAGGAGCATTAGAGAGCGGACGGGTGCGAGTGTGCTATGTTCGTGAGCCGCCAATGCGCTTGTCTTTCGGTTCAGTGGGCTTTCTTTAAATTGGCGACGGCTCTGCTGCTGGCCGCTCCGCTTATTGCATCCCCCGCCCGCAGCGTTCGCGACGTCTACGATATTGCCTCCATTCGACCCTTAAGCAAATAGAATTTCCTAGTCTGTAAATAGGATAGCGTTATAGGTAAATCTTCGATGTATTCTGGCGTCGTTTACGGGAAAAAGGTAAAAATTCAATTTTTATCTTTTTTTACATGATTATCGTCGGTACAAGACGAGCCGCAGCCAGTTTTATCCGCTTTTACCTTTGTCGAATTTGAGTGTGATGAAGGATAATTTTACAACAATACTGCTCGGGTTATTGTTTTATTTTAGCAGTCTCTTGTCGTCATATTCATGTTTAGAATTCACCCAGACGTAAACGTCAGAAAAGTTGCGTGCCACGAGGATTTTCATCATCGTATAATATCGAGGTCGTCCTTTTCCAACGGTGTTCCACCCGATATCGTGGCCTGATCTATTTGATAACAAACGTGGACAATCTTTTGTACTTTATGATAATACATGTCATTGTTATTTACTCAATGGTTTTTGTATTCATTTAAGTATTTACGTATCGTACGATGAAATAGATATATTATTTGATCATGTAACGACTTATGTCGAATCGTAGATACTTTATGTATTGTATCAGTAACATTAATAACTGTGTCAGAGAAATAGTTCTATTAATAGATGACTAGATCTCGTATTTGCTGGCGGTGGCGTGACGGTTGGTCCGCCTTAAGCCTATTGTCGGGAACACGAGGGTCATCAAGAATTCTACCCACGATCTGCGCTAAGATTTATTGTAATTTGAAAACTAAAGGAAATTTTGTGGCTCTCATTTCGATAAACATAGTTTTTGTAACAACACAAGTCTTTCGAGCGTCGATTTGTGTGATGATCGAATATCGTATTGTATTGATTGATTTTAATCTTTTTTGTTTTTAATAAAGTAATTAATAGTTTATGCGAATTAAATAACTAATTATTATTTTTTAATTCTAATGCTTAAAAAATACCTTTCGGAATATGCGGTACACAAATTCATCAGGTGCTACCCTTTGGTCCCAAATTATTTTCACGTACACATTATATATTTTACAGAGGGCGGAAGGCTACTAATGGCATAAATTGAAGAGCGAGCGCTGGAAGCAACCACAGGATTTTGCGTATTTGAAATTCAGTTACTCGGTGTGCGCAGCGTAGCGTTGGTTCAAAACGATCGCTTGTAGACCTCACGTTATATTTTCTATAGAGCGAAGGAGATGGATCGCTTTAAAACTCACTAGGGGAACCACAATTTGAAATTTGCATCCCAGCATATCAGGAGTACTGAAACATTGTAAGTGGTATTTTTCGAAATGTGGCTTCCAGATATCTACAATTCAATTTGAAATTATTATCCGTAATCTATGCACAGAATTATTATTTTAAATTACCAGTCGAGCAAAAAAGAAATCAAACAATAACTTTAATAGTTTTAAATATGTAATGAAGGCGACTATCATGTTTTTTACTTAGAAAACATGATAGTCGCCTTCTTCTACCTAAACAACCAAAATACCCAGTAAAAGTAAAAATAAAAACGCTATTTATCTTATTTTCGTGTCTTTAAAACATTACCCTTAGGCTAGTTAACACTCAGAAGCTAATACGTTTTTGTATAATTTTTTTACAAGCATTCGTAACTAGACAAGATCAAAAGTTTGAGAGACACCTAAATTTTGAGGTAACTGAATGAGAATGAAATGAAATGAAAAGAACGGAACATAGTCAGTGATTTCATTACAAATGTATCAGATTGACTTGTCTAGTGACAGCGGTGGGGCAAGACGATACTCCATGTAGCGTCATATCAATCACCATTGCCGTACAGTTGAATCCCTTGGCACTTGGCCTAGATTCCAAATTACACAAATTTACGTAGTGGGCCTAACCGCTGCCGTTAGCCGAGCGCGGGGATTAAGCCTAGAGCGCAGCTTACATCGGATACAGCCGCCCTCAATACCACGCTCAACCGATGCCCGATCTTTATACTTACTACATTTTTAGTGCTACCCATATTTCGACATCAAACTTTCATTTCAAAGAAGCCCTTAATACACAAGTTAATAAGTAGAAAAGTTTTAATAAACTCATCTTAACTCATCAATGTTGAGAACCATCAGGGACTGTCTACTTTGGTGAAACTTAACGTTAAGTAGGATTTGCCTAAAACTTACGTTTCCTTAAAAGGATTTAAGTAATATCGACGACATATTTGACAAAATATACGTTTAGTTCATATATAATATCAATAGTAGTTTAGACATGAAACGTTTATTTATTCAACAGTGAACACTGGACAAGAATTCATGCGCTGCCAATACGTAATTTTATTTATTTATACATTTTTTATTTTTTGTAAATCACTCTTTGCCACGTCTCGATGTATTGCTAGTTGTTATTGTAAACACGCGTAATACCCTTTCATTTATAACTCTTGTTGCGGTTCTTGATATAGGCTTGCCCTTAATTCCGACTTAATTAGTGTCACGCAAGTTCCATAATCCTAGGCTTGAGCATCGTACGACCGTTCTTAAAATGGAGATTAGTACGGCAAATATCTCGAACTACGCTATCCGTTCATAAAGCCACTGTTACACTACAGCGCCCTCGGGATAAATATTCAGTTAGGAGTCGTACGAGTGATTTATCTGAGAAAAATCTTTACCTACTTCCTTGCTTTGTTTGCTGCTAATTGTTATTTATGCTTGACGATTTATTTAGTTAATGTTATATAAAACAACCACCAATATTATACATGTGTATAAGAAAAATAAAAGAAAGTTGAGTAAAAGATTTAAAAGCATGTTACTCTATTTTTTGTTCAATGTTGCAACATGTTGACGCAGAATCAACTGCAATGAGGAATTCCAAAAGAACTGAACATAGACATAGTATTTTGTGTACAGAAGTCCTTCCGCGGTCGCATACAACGGATGTGCAGGAAAACGCTTGCATACTGAGTAGGCGTGCCTAAAAGACACTGCGGACTTTAGTTTACCTACACGAAACTTAAACATGCCACCTAAATCTGCGACAAAGAGGTAGAGAAAGCCATTTAGCTTATTCATTTTACGATCACAGACCTTTAATTACGTAAAATTAATGCATTAAGCAATACGGATGTTTAATATTTAAATTGTTTAAAATTTAAGTCAGTTTACATGCCAAAAAACTCGCCTTAGGTTTTGACACCTGTTAGATCTTTCGAATGTTACTTTTTTAGCTAATCTCATTATAATTTTAATCATAGTTTGAAGCGGATATCATCTAATATTATATTTAGACTGTCCCCGACATGTCACTCGACAAATTAGTCACGGATTTGTTAGTGTCGATCGACGGGGATTTTATTTTTAACGAGACATCAAACATTATCGAGGGCACTGGAGAGTTACTCCAGCGCCTGTTTACGAATAACGAATAAGAAACGTCGAGGAGACGAGTGCGTAATAAATTTTATAACACGGCATCGATTTGGATTCGAACGTAATAATAATATATCGACTGGTAATATAGGAATGTGTCGGTGCGCTCGGAGCGCATCTTAAAATAGACCTTCATCAAAGACAAGCAGGTTTGCAGCTGTAAATCCATTTCAATGTGGCTTGTCCGCATTATAAATTGGGGCAAACATATCTATGGGAGATCAACTTTGTTTGTGTAACGGTAAAACAGTCCAGCGAAGTGTCCTGCGAACTAGCATTTTCATGTCACGTTGCACCTCACTCATTTGCGTTTTTGGGCGGCTAGAATAAACAAAATTAGAGGAACTCTTGCAGCACACCCATAGTTGTAATAATATTTGAAAATTAGAATTTGCAATTTCAATGTACTATTTAGAGTAGATAAATATACAACTATTTGACTTTGTGAAATTTGAAAAATATTTGTTTGCTTGGTTTTTAATCCACAATGACAAAAAAGTTTTTGTCATTATCTACGATGTGAGTCCACAGATAAACTACTTTTGTATGAAAATTTACATCATATTGCATTTGATTAAAGGTTGTACACGAGCCGGGGTTGGTTGAGCACTCTAGACGACCGCAGTGCATAGATTTGCATTTTACCGTTTTGATACGTTGAGCGAATATTCAGTGCCGTGTTGGCGTAGGTATCTTTTCAATTCGACGCGGCGGGTGCCGAGTGGCCGCTTGAGGGGGCTCGAGTGGTGGCGCGTGCTCGAGTGCCGCTCGCGATGCGCCTGCGCAACTCTCCTACCCCACCCTACAGTATCGCCCCATCTTCTATGCACTCTCCTTTGAAGGTTATTACAATTAACTACATTGCCAAGTTAAGCCTCAATTTGGCACAAGTTACTACTACCATTAGAGACAAAATCTTGCTATCATACTGTTTTTAGATGTTTTTGAGCGACTTCATAAATATAAAACAGGAGATTTTATCAATTCAACTCAATTTTTTGTGTCTGTTTGTTACACGATATCTTTATCATTTGTCGACCGATTTGCCTAATTCTTTTTGTAATCGAACAAATATACTCCCGACGTGTTTCCATTACCACCAAATCACGTATTGATATAGAATCCCAGAGAAATCTAAGGGATACCCTCGAATTTTACTTTACTTTCATCCTCTATATGGGTGTTTGCGTTTGTTAGTCGATACCTCATATTGCTGAGCTGATAAAGAAAGGATCCTTGACCTTTAGGAGTTAGAGGAGATTAGAGAATTTTTTCAATAATATAATCATGGATTGACCTCAAAAGTGTTTTTTATTTGTG
>JANTPX010000028.1:0-15506 GCA_024757885.1 Apantesis nais | reverse complement strand
TCCCTCACTAGGAGTTAAAGTAGACGCAAATCCTGGACGACTAAATCAAACTAATTTATTTATTAATCGTCCAGGAATTTATTATGGACAATGCTCAGAAATTTGCGGAGCAAATCACAGATTTATACCTATTGTAATTGAAAGAATTTCAATTAAAAACTTTATTAATTGAATTAACAACTTTAATTCATTAGATGACTGAAAGCAAGTATTGGTCTCTTAAACCACCTCATAGTAAATTAGCAATTACTTCTAATGAAAGAATTAGTTAATATATAACATAAATATGTCAAATTTAAATTATTACTTAAGTAATATTCTTTTATTCCTCAAATAATACCAATTAACTGATTAATATCATTTTTTTTCTTTTTAATAATTTACTTAATTTTTAATATTATAAATTATTATATTTTTAATAATAATTTTAATAATAATAAAAATAAATTCAATTTTAAAATAAAAAATTTAAACTGAAAATGATAAGTAATTTATTTTCAATTTTTGATCCTTCTACTAATTTAATAAACATTTCTTTAAATTGAATTAGAACAATTCTAGGAATTTTATTTATCCCTTATTCATTTTGATTAATCCCTAACCGACTTTATTTTTTTTGAAATTTTATTATTCAAAAACTTCATAATGAATTTAAAACCTTATTAAAAAATAATTATTTCCAAGGATCAACATTTATTTTTATTTCAATATTTTCTTTTATTTTATTTAATAATTTTTTAGGTTTATTTCCTTACATTTTTACTAGAACTAGACATTTAACATTATCACTCTCAATTTCACTACCATTATGATTAAGATTTATAATTTATGGATGAATTAATAACTCTCAACATATATTTATTCATATAATCCCACAAGGAACTCCCCCTATTCTTATACCTTTTATAGTTTTAATTGAAACAATTAGAAATATTATCCGCCCTGGAACTTTAGCTGTTCGATTAACGGCTAATATAATCGCCGGTCATTTACTAATAACTCTTTTAAGATCAACAGGACCTAATATAAATTATTATATAATTATAATATTATTAATTATTCAAATTCTTTTATTAATCTTAGAGTCAGCAGTTGCGGTTATCCAATCATATGTTATTGCTATTTTAAGAACCCTTTATTCTAGAGAAGTCAATTAAAATGAAAATAAACCACAATCACCCATTTCACTTAGTAGATTATAGACCTTGACCATTAACCGGAGCAATTGGAGTTTTAACTTTAGTTACTGGGATAATTAAATGATTCCATAACTTTAATATAAATTTATTAATTTTAGGTTATTTAATTATTATTTTAACCATATATCAATGATGACGAGATGTATGTCGAGAAGGAACTCTTCAAGGTAAACATACTATTTTAGTTGTAAAAGGACTTCGATGAGGAATAATCTTATTTATTGTCTCAGAAGTATTTTTTTTTTTATCTTTTTTTTGAGCTTTTTTTCACAGAAGACTATCCCCTAATATTGAAATTGGAGTTATATGACCCCCTATAAGAATTATTGCATTTAATCCATTCCAAATTCCCCTACTTAATACCATTATTTTAATTAGATCTGGAGTATCAGTCACATGAGCTCACCATGCATTAATAGAAAATAATAACTCTCAAACTACTCAAGGATTATTTATTACTATTATATTAGGTATTTATTTTACTATTCTACAAGCATATGAATATTTTGAAGCCCCCTTTACTATTGCAGATAGAATTTATGGGTCAACATTTTTTATTGCAACAGGATTTCATGGTCTTCATGTAATTATTGGAACTATATTTCTTTTAGTATGTTTAATTCGACATTTAAATAACCACTTTTCTAAAACACACCATTTTGGATTCGAAGCTGCAGCATGATACTGACACTTTGTTGATGTAGTTTGATTATTTCTTTATATTTCTATTTATTGATGAGGAAATTAATTAATTATTTATATAATATATTTAGTATATTTGACTTCCAATCAAAAAGTTTAAAAATTTTAATATAAATAATTAATATTATATTAAATATTTGCTTATTAATTTCAATAATTGCTAATATTATAATAATATTAGCAATTATTTTATCAAAAAAATCAATTTCAGATCGAGAAAAATCATCCCCATTTGAATGTGGATTTAACCCCAAATCCTCCGCACGAATCCCTTTTTCACTTCATTTTTTTTTAATTACAATTATTTTTTTAATTTTTGATGTTGAAATTGCATTAATTTTACCTATTATCCCCCTATTTAAAATAGTAAATTTTATTTTATGAGCAAAAATTAATTTTTTTTTCATTATTATTTTAATTATTGGCCTATATCATGAATGAAATCAAAATATATTAAATTGAACAAATTAACCAATATATATATATATATATATATATATATATATATATATATAGGATTATAGTTTAATATAAAACATTTGATTTGCATTCAAATAATATTGAAAATTAATTTCAATTTATCTTAAATAAGAAGCAAATATATTTGTATTTAATTTCGACTTAAAAGATAGAGTTTATTACTCCTTATTTAATCAATTATTAATTGAAACCAAATTAGAGGTATATCACTGTTAATGATAAAATTGAATTCCAATTCCAATTAAAGAAATATAAAGATTAAAAATAAGCTGCTAACTTAATTTTTAGTGGTTAAATTCCATTAATATTTCTAATTTATATAGTTTAAATTAAAACTTTACATTTTCATTGTAAAAATAAAATATAAATATTTTTATAAATATTTAAAGATAAAACTATCTCCTTAATATCTTCAATATTACACTCTATATAAGCTATTTAAATTTTACTACATCATTAATATTAAGAATATTAAAAATATTCATAAAACAAATCTAAATAAATAAATTTTTAAATTATTTATTTCATAAAATCTATAGAAAATGGAATATTTTTTAATAATTTTTATTATACCTCAACCTCTATAAACTTCACTTCACCCCATATCTACAATTTTTAATAAATTTTGACTAAAGTTAAGAGAATAATATGTTACTCCATAAGTAGATAAATTTGGTATAAATCATATTAAACTTAAAAAATTTCTTAAATTATATGTTAAAATAAATTTATTAATTGAATAAATATTTATATTTCTAATTAAATACCCTAATAAACCCCCAATTAATCTAACATAAATTACCATCAATTTTATATTAAAAGGTAAATAAATTATATAGGGGTAAGAAAAAATTATTCATCTTAAAAAACTCCCTCTCACCACTCTCATGAATAATAAAATAAACATTCTTTTTAATATAACATAATCTTCATCATATAAATTATAAACACTAATTAAATTATAATCATTTACTATTAAATATATAATTAAACGAATAGTATAAAATATAGTTAAACCTGTTGAAATGTAATATAATAAAAAAATTAATAAATTTAAATTATTAAATCTAACTATTTCTAAAATTAAATCCTTAGAATAAAACCCAGCTAAAAATGGAATCCCACATAAAGCCATATTAGAAATATTTAAACACAATGAAGTTAACGGAATATATATACTAATCCCCCCTATGAATCGAATATCTTGATTATTATTTATTAAATGAATAATTACCCCAGCACATATAAATAATAATGCTTTAAATATTGCATGAGTTAATAAATGAAAAAAAGCTAAATCAGGTAATCCTATTCTTAAAATTCTTATTATTAACCCTAATTGTCTTAATGTAGATAAAGCAATAATTTTTTTCAAATCAAATTCATAATTTGCTCTAATACCCGCTATAAATATTGTCAAACTAGACAATAATAATAAACTCTTCAAAAATAAAGTATCAATTAATAAATAATTAAATCGAATTAATAAATAAACCCCCGCAGTAACCAAAGTTGATGAATGAACCAAAGCCGAAACCGGAGTAGGAGCTGCTATAGCTGCAGGTAATCAAGATCTAAAAGGAATTTGAGCTCTCTTAGTTATTGCCGCTATAATAATCATTCTACTAACTATTTTTATTTCCCAATCATTTTTTATAAAATCCAAATAAAAAATATAATTTCATCTACCATAATTCATTATTCAAGAAATTACTATTAAAATTAAAACATCCCCAATCCGATTTGATAAGGCAGTCAACATTCCTGCATTATATGACTTTAAATTTTGATAATAAATAACCAATAAATATGATACTAACCCTAATCCATCTCACCCTAATAAAATTCTAATAATATTAGGTCTAATAATTAATAATATTATTGAACTTACAAATAATAAAACTAAAATAATAAATCGTATTAAATTTAATTCAGATGATATATATCTTTTTCTATAATAAATTACAACTGAAGAAATTAAAAAAACAAATATTATAAATAATAAAGATATTCAATCTAATAAAATAGATATAACAACCATAGAAGAATTTAAAGAAATAATTTCCCACTCTAAAAAAATCACTATATTATTTATAATAAAATAAATTATTATTATAAAATTAATTATTCTCATTATTAATAAAAAAAAAAATGAAATATAACAAATAGAATATTTAATATTATTTATAATTTAAAATGAATATTATTCACATTTTTGATACCACAAATCAATATTTTTATTAAATTATTTAAATAAAATCAAATCATTCTATAATCAATTTTTACAACTATTAAATTTAAAGGCAATCAATGTAATATTAACATCAAATATTCTCGACAAACCCCCGTATAATAACTATAAACCCCAGAATAATATTTACCATGTTGAACAAAAGAATATAAATATAATCTATATCCAGCTCTAAAAAAAGAAATTATTATTAATATAATTATTGATAATCAAGATCAACTTATTAATCTATTAATTAATCTAATTTCACCTATTAAATTTAAACTAGGGGGAGCAGCTATATTAGAAGATAATAATAAAAATCACCACAATCTTATTGAAGGTATAAAATTTATTATTCCCTTATTAATATATAATCTTCGTCTATGTAATCGCTCATAACTAATATTAGCTAAACAAAATATCCCCGATGAACATAAACCATGTCCAATCATTATAATATATGAACCTATAAATCCTCAATAATTTATAATTATAATACCACTAATTACTAATCTTATATGGGCTACAGAAGAATAGGCAATTAAAGACTTAATATCAATTTGGCAAAAACACTTTAATCTAATATAAAACCCACCAATTAAACTAATTACAATTCTGATATAATTTAACTTTAAATTAATTTCTTGTAAAAAAATTATTAAACGTAATAAACCATAACCCCCTAACTTTAATATAATTCCAGCTAAAATTATAGAACCTGAAACAGGAGCCTCTACATGGGCTTTGGGTAATCATAAATGAACAAAATACATGGGTATTTTAACTAAAAAAGCTATAATTATACAAAAATATAATAAATATATATTTATATTTATAAACTTTAAAAAATAAATTATTATTCTATTTATCTCCTTATATAAATATATAATTCCCATTAATAAAGGTAAAGAAACAAATAAAGTATAAAATAATAAATATATCCCAGCTCTAATTCGTTCTGGTTGATATCCCCAACCAATAATTAAAATCAAAGTAGGAATTAATCTTCCCTCAAAAAATAAATAAAATATAAATATATTTATCACTCTAAAAGTTAAATATAATATAATCAATAAAAAAATAACATTAAATAAAAAAAAATTTACATAAAAATTTATTTTAAATAAATTTTCTCTAGATATAATTATTAAAATAGAAATTCAAATTCTTAATAAAATTAATCCATAAGATATAATATCACAAGACATCATATATCTTAAATTACAAAATAAATTAAATTCTATTATTAAATTTATAAATAAAAATATTATTAAAAATAATATTATTTGGACCAATCAAAATATATTTTTTATAAAACAAAAAGGAATTATAAATATTATTATTATTAAAAACTTTATCATAAATTATAAAATATTATATCTCTGAAAATAATCATTTCCATGAGTGCGAATTATAGAAACTAAAATTGACAATCCTAATACCCCCTCACAAACTGAAAATACTAAAAAAACTATTAATATATATATATCAAAATCAATATAACTTAAATAAACTAATAAAAAAAAAAAAATTCTTAAAACAATATATTCTAATCTTAATAATACAATTAATAAATGTTTATGTTTCAAAACAAAAATTAAATTACCAACAATAAAAGTTAAAATAAAAATTAATCATATATATATTATCATTTATAGTTTTTATAGTTTAAATAAAACATTGGTCTTGTAAATCAAAATTAAGTGATATACTTTAAAAACTTCAAAGAAAAAGAATTTCTTTATCAATAATCTCCAAAATTATTATTTTTTTTAAACTATTCTTTGATTTGATATAACAAAAATTTTTCTTTCTTTACTTATTATTTTTATTTCATTCTATATAATATTTTTAAACAACCCCCTTTCAATAGGATTAATAATTTTAATTCAAACTTTATTAATTTGCCTAATCTCTGGAATATTGATTAAAACTTACTGATTTTCATATATTTTATTTTTAACTTTTTTAGGAGGACTATTAGTATTATTTATTTATGTATCAAGAATTGCTTCAAATGAATTATTTAAACCTTCTTTTAATTTTAAAATATACTTTATTTTATTTACTTTTATCATATTTATATCTCAAATATTTTATTCAAATAACTTATTTTGATTAAATTTATCCTTTAATTCCGACATAAATAATTTATTTTTATTTGATTTATTTATTATTAATGAAAATAAAATTAATTTATCAAAATTATACAATAATCAAACTTTCATAATTATATTAATATTAATAATTTACTTATTCATTACCTTAATTGCAGTAGTAAAAATTACTAATATTTTTTATGGTCCTCTCCGATCAAATAATTAAATAATAAATGATAAATAACAAATATTTATTACTACGAAAAACTCACCCAATTATTAAAATTTTAAATGGATCTTTAATTGATTTACCTTCCCCCTCTAATATTTCCTATTGATGAAATTTTGGATCATTATTAGCTTTTTGTTTAATTATTCAAATTCTAACAGGATTATTTTTAACCATATATTATACCGCTAATATTGAATTAGCATTTTACAGAGTAAATTATATTTGCCGAAATGTAAATTATGGATGATTAATTCGTACATTACATGCCAACGGAGCATCATTTTTTTTTATTTGCATTTACTTACATATTGGACGAGGAATTTATTATGAATCATTTAATTTAAAATATACTTGATTAATTGGTGTTGTTATTTTATTTTTATTGATAGCAACAGCTTTTATAGGATATGTATTACCTTGAGGACAAATATCTTTTTGAGGAGCCACAGTTATTACAAATCTTTTATCTGCTATCCCTTATTTAGGAACAACCTTAGTAAACTGAATTTGAGGAGGATTTGCAGTAGATAACGCAACATTAACTCGATTTTATACATTTCACTTTTTATTACCATTTATTATTTTAATAATAACTATAATCCATTTACTATTTCTTCATCAAACAGGATCTAATAATCCCTTAGGATTAAATAGAAATTACGATAAAATTCCTTTCCATCCATTTTTTACCTATAAAGACCTAATCGGAGCTATTATTATATTATTTTTATTAATTATATTAACTTTAACTAATCCCTATTTATTAGGAGATCCAGATAATTTTGTACCAGCCAACCCATTAGTAACCCCAATCCATATTCAACCCGAATGATATTTTTTATTTGCATATGCCATTCTCCGCTCAATTCCTAATAAATTAGGAGGGGTAATTGCTTTAATTATATCAATTTTAATTTTAGTTATTCTACCTTTTACCTTTAATAAAAAAATACAAGGAATTCAATTTTATCCAATTAATCAAATATTATTTTGATTTTTAGTAGTTATAATCATTCTATTAACTTGAATTGGGGCCCGACCCGTAGAAACCCCTTATATTTTTACAGGTCAAATATTAACTTTTTTTTATTTCTCATATTTTATTATTAATCCCCTTATAAATAAATATTGAGATAGTATAATTTTTAATTAAATAATTCAATTAATGAGCTTGTTAAAGCATTTGTTTTGAAAACTTAAGAAAGAATTAAATATTCTATTAATTTATACTAAAATTAGTTAATATTATATTAATAAAATTTTAACTCCTAAAAAAAATAATAAAAAATTTAAAGAAATAGGTAAATAACTTTTTCAAGCTAAATATATTAATTTATCATATCGATATCGAGGTAAAGTTCCACGAACCCAAATAAATAAAAAAGCAATAAATAATAACTTTAATAAAAAAAAAATGTTTATATCATACCCCCCCATATAAATTAAAACAAATAATAATCTTATAAATAAAATTCTAGAATATTCAGCTAAAAAAATTAAAGCAAATCCCCCACTTCTATATTCTACATTAAACCCTGAAACTAATTCTCTCTCCCCCTCAGCAAAATCAAAAGGAGTTCGATTTGTTTCAGCTAACATTGATCTAACTCAACATAATCTTAAAGGAAATATTAAAATAATAAACCAAATTATATTTTGATAATATCTATAAAATAATAAATTATATTCCATAATTATAATAATTCTAGATAATAAAATTATAAATAATCTAACCTCATATGAAATTGTTTGTGCAACAGCACGTAAACCCCCTAATAAAGCATAATTTGAATTAGAAGATCAACCAGCAATTATCACTGTATAAACCCCTAATCTTATACAACATAAAATAAATAAAATCCCTAAATTAAATCTCACTATATTAAAATAATAAGGAATAACCATTCAAATTAATAAAGATAAAATAAATCTAACTACTGGAGAAAAGTAATACATAATATAATTTGAAAAATTAGGATAAACTCTTTCTTTTGTAAATAATTTAATAGCATCAGAAAAAGGTTGCAAAATCCCTATAAAACCTAACTTATTGGGACCTTTACGAATTTGAATATAACCTAAAACTTTACGTTCTAATAAAGTTAAAAAAGCCACCCCTACTAAAACCCCAACAATTAAAATTAATGCTCCAATAAAAATTAAATAAATATCATAATATATCATTTACTATCTATATAATTTAAATTATATATTTATGACTTCTAAAATCATTACATTTTTCTGACAAAATAGTTATAATTAATATTATTATTATTATTAACTATTAAATTACTTATTTATTTATAAATTAATTTATTAAAATTCAAATAATAAATTTAATTTAAATATTTGATCCTTTCGTACTAAAATATTTTATTTATTAAAAGATAGAAACCAACCTGGCTCACACCGGTCTGAACTCAGATCATGTAAGATTTTAATGATCGAACAGATCAAAAAATTTAAACTTTTGCATTTAACTTTTATCTTAATCCAACATCGAGGTCGCAAACTTATTTTTTTATATGAACTAAAAAAATAAATTACGCTGTTATCCCTAAGGTAATTTTTTCTTATAATCAATAAAATTGGATCAATAAATCACTTATAAATGTTTAATAAAAAAAAAAGTTAATTTTATTTTTCTATCACCCCAATAAAATTTTTAATCTAATAATAAATTTTAAATTTATAAATATTTATAATTAAACTATAAATAAAACTCTATAGGGTCTTCTCGTCTTTTTAATTTATTTAAACTTTTTAATTTAAAAATTAAATTTTACTTACATACTTTAGAGACAGTTTATACTTCATCCAATCTTTCATACAAGTCATCAATTAAATGACTAATGATTATGCTACCTTTGTACAGTCAAAATACTGCAGCCCTTTAATTATAAAAATCAGTGGGCAGATTAGACTTTAAATTATTTACAAAAAGACATGTTTTTGATAAACAAGTGAGTATATAATTTTGCCGAATTCCTTTAAAATAATTTTCTTTTATTTTAAAAATTAAATATAAAATATACTAATTTTATCATTATAACTAATTATACCCCATTAAAAATTATTTTTTCATAAAAAAAAATAAATTAAAATTAAATTTTATTTAAATTTAAAATTATTTATAATAAACTATAATTTATTAACAATATAAATCATAAAAATTTTAAATAAATAAATATAATTTATTAATTATATAAATTTATTTTAAAGCTTATCCCTTAAAATATAAAATTTATTTAATATTAAATTAATTAATTAATTTAATATTATATATATATATATATATATATATATAACAAATAAATTTAAAATTAAATTTTTTTCTAAAAAAACTAGATATCTTTAAGAACGATTAACATTTCATTTCAAATTAATTATTAAAAATATTTATACTACAATAACTTTTATAACTAATTATCTCTCTTAAATTCGAGAATTTTTACCTAAAAAAATATTTAATAAACTCTGATACACAAGATACATTAAATTAAAATTACTTTTAAATAATTTATTTTTCAATTTTATTTCAAATTTCTTTCACAATACTATTTCCCTATTAAATTTTTAATTTTTTCTATCAATATACTTTAACCCCCATTAAAATATTTAATATAATCAATTTAAAAATTCTTTTATTATTATTACTTTATTAATTTATCCCCTCAAATTAATTAATTAATTTAATATCTTTTCAATGTAAATGAAACACTTATTTCAAGCTCTAATTTGTCTTTCTAGAAACACTTTCCAGTACCTCTACTTTGTTACGACTTATTTCAACTTTTATATATATGAAAGCGACGGGCAATATGTACATATTTTAATTTTTAATCATTTTATTAAATTAAACAAAATTACATTTAAATCCACTTTCAATTAATTATTACAAATTAATATTCATTTAAATAAATTTATTGTAATCCATTATATTCTTAATTATAATCTGCATCTTGATCTGATTTAATTTTAAATTAAAATTTTTAAATATTATTCTTATTAAAAAATATTTTTTTAACAACGATATACAAAATTAAAAATTAAGTAAATTTATTCGTGGATTATCAATTATTAAACAGATTCCTCTAAATGAACTAAAATACCGCCAAATTATTTAAGTTTCAATGAATTATCACTTACTATTTTAGTATTTTAATTTAAAATTTTAATAATAGGGTATCTAATCCTAGTTTTTAATAAAATTTATTAATTCATAAAATTTAATTAACTTTTTATTAAATTAAAATTTCACTTAATAATTTAAAATTTAAATTATAATCTAATTTATTAATTAATTACTAATTAAATTTAATTTAATTTTTGTTTAACCGCAACTGCTGGCACAAAATTTGTTATTAATTTAAATATTACTAAATCTTAATTTCTTAAATATTTAATATTAATTACTGTTATAAAATAAATAATTTATTATTAAAATAAATTTAAATTTAATACTATAATTTACATGTAAAATAAATTTTAAATAAATTATTTAAACTATAAACATTTTTTTTTTTATTTATATTATTTTTCATATAGATTTTTTTTTTTTTTTTTTTATATATAAATATTTAATAACAAATTAAATAATATATTAAATATTTAATATTAATTATTAAACATTTAATAATTTCTCTTATTTTCTTTTCATAATATTAATATTAAATACTAAATTAAATATTAAACAATTATAATTCAATTAAATAACAAAATATTAATATAATTAATATTAATTTTTTTAATTATTTAATGTATATATATTTATATTAATATATTAAATTTTTAATATATATATATTAATATTAATATATTAAATTTTTAATATATATATATATATATATATATATATGATTAATTTTTAATTTAATTAATTAATAAAACCATTATTAATAATTTTTATATAAATAATAAAAATTAAAAATAAGCTAAAATAAGCTTTTGGGTTCATACCCCAAATATAAAGGAATCCCTTTTTTTTAAAATTAATAAAGTGCCTGATTAAAGGATTATTCTGATAGGATAAATTAAGTAAAATTTTACCTTTATTAATTATATTTTATAGAATTAAACTATATCTAATAATATCAAAAATTATCGTGCATCTTACACTAAAATATAATTTCATAATAATGATCTTTATTCATAAATTAATAATATAATTATTTATTTTTAATTTTTTCAAGAAATTCATCAAAAATATTTTTTTTTTTTATTTTAATTAATAGTACCTTAATTGCAATTTCTTCTAACTCATGATTTGGGTGTTGAATTGGTTTAGAAATTAACTTACTTAGATTTATCCCCCTAATTAATAACTCTAATAATTTATTATCTACTGAGGCTTCATTAAAATATTTTTTAACACAATCAATTGCTTCAATTAATTTTTTATTTTCCATTTTATTAAAAATAATTTTATTAAAAAATTTTGAAATAATTTTTTTTTTATCAATTATAATTAATTCCTCAATATTAATAAAAATAGGATCTGTCCCATTTCATTTCTGATTTCCTAATATTGTTGAAGGTTTAAATTGAATAAATAACTTTATTTTAATAACCTGACAAAAAATTACCCCAATGATTATTTTATCTTATTATTTTAATAAAAATTTCATTATTATTATTATCGCCATAAATGTAATTATTGGAGCACTAGGGGGATTAAATCAAACCTCATTACGAAAATTAATAGCTTTTTCATCAATTAATAATTTAGGTTGAATATTATCTGCAATTATAATTGCAGAAAATATATGATTATTTTATTTATTAATATATTCTTTTATAATTAGAATTATATTTTTTTTTTTTTATTTATTAAATATATATTATATTAATCAATTATTCATTAATAATTTAACACCAATTATTAAAATTAATCTATTAATTAATTTCTTATCATTAGGGGGATTACCTCCTTTTATTGGATTTTTCCCTAAGTGAATTATCATTAATTTTTTAATTATAAATCAAATATATTTTCTAACTTTTATTATAATTTTAATAAGATTAATCGTATTATTTTTTTATATTCGAATCATTTATTCTACTTTTATATTTAATTATATTAAAATTAAATGATTAAAAATTTTTATTAAAAATAAAAATTTTTTATTAATTAATATTTTTTCTTTTTTTTCTTTTACAGGAATAATTATTAGAACCTTATTTTTTCTATAATAAGGTTTTAAGTTAAAAAAACTAATAATCTTCAAAATTATATATAAAGAAATTTATTCTTTAAGCCTTAGTAAATAATTTACCCCTTAAAATTTGCAATTTTATATCATTATTGAATATAAGACTAATAAAAGAGAAATTTCTCGTTAATAAATTTACAATTTATCGCTTATAACTCAGCCATTTTATTTTTATAGCGAAAATGACTTTATTCAACAAATCATAAAGATATTGGAACATTATATTTTATTTTTGGAATTTGAGCAGGTATAGTAGGAACATCTTTAAGATTATTAATTCGAGCAGAATTAGGAAACCCCGGATCTTTAATTGGAGATGATCAAATTTATAATACTATTGTAACAGCTCATGCTTTTATTATAATTTTTTTTATAGTTATACCTATTATAATTGGAGGATTCGGTAATTGATTAGTACCCCTTATATTAGGAGCACCTGATATAGCTTTCCCCCGAATAAATAATATAAGTTTTTGACTTTTACCCCCATCACTAACTTTATTAATTTCAAGAAGAATTGTAGAAAATGGAGCAGGAACAGGATGAACCGTGTACCCCCCACTTTCTTCTAATATTGCTCATGGGGGGAGATCTGTCGATTTAGCTATTTTCTCCCTTCATTTAGCGGGAATTTCTTCAATTCTAGGAGCTATTAACTTTATTACTACAATTATTAATATACGATTAAATAATTTATCATTTGACCAAATACCTTTATTTGTTTGAGCGGTTGGAATTACAGCTTTTTTATTACTCCTTTCACTCCCTGTTTTAGCCGGAGCCATTACTATATTATTAACAGATCGAAATTTAAATACATCCTTTTTTGATCCTGCAGGAGGGGGAGATCCTATTTTATATCAACATTTATTTTGATTTTTTGGACATCCAGAAGTTTATATTTTAATTTTACCAGGATTTGGAATAATTTCCCATATTATTTCTCAAGAAAGAGGAAAAAAAGAAACTTTTGGTTGTTTAGGAATAATTTACGCTATATTAGCTATTGGATTATTAGGATTTATTGTTTGAGCTCATCATATATTTACAGTAGGTATAGATATTGATACTCGAGCATATTTCACATCAGCCACTATAATTATTGCAGTACCCACAGGAATTAAAATTTTTAGTTGATTAGCCACTTTTCATGGCACTCAAATTAATTATTCACCTTCAATCCTATGAAGATTAGGATTTGTATTTTTATTTACTGTAGGGGGATTAACAGGTGTAATCTTATCCAATTCATCAATTGATATCACACTACATGATACATATTATGTTGTAGCTCATTTTCATTATGTTCTTTCAATAGGAGCTGTATTTGCTATTATAGGGGGATTTATCCACTGATACCCATTATTTACAGGATTATCTATAAATCCCTTCCTATTAAAAATTCAATTTTTTGTGATATTCATTGGTGTTAATTTAACTTTTTTCCCTCAACATTTCTTAGGATTAGCAGGAATACCTCGTCGTTATTCAGATTATCCAGATTCATATATTTCTTGAAATATTATTTCTTCTTTAGGTTCATATATCTCATTATTAGCAGTCATATTTATATTAATTATTGTATGAGAATCAATAATTAATCAACGTATTATTCTATTTCCTTTAAACATATCCTCTTCAATTGAATGATATCAAAATTTACCCCCAGCTGAACATTCATATAATGAACTTCCTATTTTAAGTAATAATTTCTAATATGGCAGATTATATGTAATGGATTTAAACCCCATTTATAAAGGCCCATCCTTTTTTTAGAAATGGCAACATGATCTAATTTAAATTTACAAAATGGAGCATCCCCTTTAATAGAACAAATTATTTTCTTTCATGATCATACTTTAATTATTCTTATTATAATTACAATTTTAGTGGGGTACTTAATAACAAGACTTTTATTTAATAAATATATTAATCGATATTTACTAGAAAATCAAATAATTGAACTTATTTGAACAATCCTACCAGCAATTACCTTAATTTTTATTGCTTTACCATCTCTTCGTCTTCTTTATTTATTAGATGAACTTAATAACCCATTAATTACATTAAAATCTATTGGACATCAATGATATTGAAGTTATGAATATTCTGATTTTAATAATATTGAATTTGATTCATATATAATCCCCTCAAATGATATAAATCCAAATAATTTTCGATTATTAGATGTTGATAATCGAATTATTTTACCTATAAACAATCAAATTCGAATTCTTGTCACAGCAACAGATGTAATTCATTCTTGAACTATTCCCTCACTAGGAGTTAAAGTAGACGCAAATCCTGGACGACTAAATCAAACTAATTTATTTATTAATCGTCCAGGAA